>VDFB02272412.1:0-65461 GCA_007258455.2 Sequoia sempervirens | reverse complement strand
ACCACATTGTGTTGTGTGTGGATTTTGTTTCAAAGCTCTGTTTCTTCTGTTTTTAGTGGTGACATAACTCTAAAATTTGACTTTTGTGCATAATAGGTTAGTGGAAAAATTGACAGCTTTGAAGAGTTTAGAGGCTTGATTGAGATAGATACACAGATATTTGGATCTTGTTGTTGATGGGAGGCTTCCACTTAGCCATGAAATTTTGTACCATCCGCAGGTATGCAAAAGTTTCTCTACTTACATTCATTCTTGATCATAAATGTTGTAAATGATATTAATGCTTCAAACTTAAGATTCATTTCATTGTTATAATGATCAAAATGTTATACTTTGCTATACATTCAAGAATTCTCTTTTCATACAACCCTCTCCCCCCTCCTTTTAAATTTTCTTTGTCATAAAAGATTCATTTACGTCTCATTTACAAAAAGAATTTATCGGCTAGAGGTGAATAAAGATATGTAAAGATGATGGATTATGTCTAAACAACAACTTTTCATCTTATGGCTACAATTAAATCCTTAATATTTGAATAGTTTAGAGCTCGAATAATGCTTGTATATGCATGTGTAGCAATAAAGGGATCCTATGTGAAGATTAAAATTTAAAACATCACTTTGGTATTTTTCCTTAGGCAGTGAAATGATATTTTGAGTAATACAAACCTACACACACATTGATATTTTTCGGCATTGCATTGAAGAATTTTTTTCTCTTATACTACCCTCGGATAGACATGGAGGTATATAATAATGGTTTCTAGGTTTATTAAGTAGTTAATTTCATAGAGGAAGACTAAAATCTTCTTAATGTCTTGTGTCAGGTGTGAAAGCATATGAATCACTTGCTGAAGGCACCATTTTGTATTCATCCAAAAACTGGTTTGTTCTTCTTCTTTTTTTTATGTTTCTTGCATGTGTTTTTTTTAGGCTCTAGAGATGTAGCTCGAATCTTTCCTTTGCACTTTTCATCTATTTTGATGATTACAGTAGATTGCCCTCATAATTTTTCATGTAGACCTGTTTGTAACCTTATTTTCTACCAATCAATTTGCAAACCAGTCACATATTAAGGACCATTTCACTAACTTGTAGTCATCCATTACTTCATATGTTGCAGGTTGTGTTTGTGTGCCAATAAATCATGATGATTGCTAGAACTTTAATCCTACAAGTGTACCTAATCTTTCTCAAGTAAAAGTCTTACCTTATTTTATAGTACTTTAAATGGTTAATTGAACGTGCTTCTTTAGATCTGAGATAGTTGAACCCTAGATTAAAATATGGTATTAGATGGGTAGTATAATGATAAAACTGAGGTCCATTGAACACAAATTATGAACATAATTTACTGGACTATGAATAGTGTTACAATTATAATTATTTCTCCTTTACCTACCTCTACATTAATGAAAAAGATAGCAAATATTGGAAGTTCATTACATGTCTCATGTATGTGTTAGTATTTTAATTTTGTTTAAGTTGTTCAAGAGCTTGATTAGGTCAAGAATATGTTCTACAAGCTTTGTTCTCTTGACACTGCTCATCATTTCCCCTACACATTTTCTCTTCAATCCAGACGTTTCTTAACACCTTCCCTTGTTAGCCCTTAGTTGTTCTCAAGTGTAATGCTTTTTCTATGCATCTTGCAGTTTGTATGTATGATCAGTCATCTCTTATGAAGCATTGATAACCTTTCATGGAATTGTTGTTGTGATTATACAATTTCCATTGTGAGAATATTCATTTTAATTTGTATGGAAAGTAGAGAGTATTTTTTCATATTATTTGACAGTATTGTAAACTTGTCTTTGCAAGAATTCTCTTGGGGGAACAACAAAGCTGTGATGATAGGTGAGTTGTACAGCACCATAAATCATTTGGCATTATCAATATATTTACTTATAGAATACTACGTGCAAGTAAAATGGAATGTGCAGCTGACGAACTGGTCTCAATTCAAATATGAAAATGGAGTTACATTATACACAGAAGATGGTATCTATTCTATGATTTAAAGAACCCCAAAATAAGAAAATTAATAGGTTCCATTTGTTTGGTGCTCTTAGACACTTGTTTTAATCGTGAGACCCTCGAATGTCTTGTTGATAACCAGCAGTGTTCAAAACTCTTGAAAAGATCAAATCAGTGTGACATTGGATCTGTCTTGCCAACGGAAGTCATCGGCAAGCCATGGACTATCAGAGTGAGTTTTCTATCTTGTGCCAATGATTGATCTCTCACCGATGGGTTGGCTTGATGGTCATTGCCAAGAGTCTCCCTTGATGGTACATTTCAATGAATATATTTTTAAAAATTGCATTGTTTCATCCTTAATTCGTAAAAGAAACCAAATGAATCACGAAAGGTTAGGCGAAGTTGCTATAGCTGCGATGAAGGCCGTCCTGCTCCCCTTACATTTGTCACAATTTCGACGAAGGCCACCGAAGAATCACATAAAATGTCCGACGAAGTTGCTTAGCTACGACGAAGGCTTCGTCGTAACTCCTTGCCCATTTCGTTGCAATTTCAACGAAGGCCACTGACGAATCACAGAAAAGGTCCGATGAAGTTGCTTAGCTACGATGAAGACTTCGTCGTAACTCCTTTCCCATTTCGTTGAAATGGCAACAAACTTCTGGTGTTGTTTTGACGCTTCAGAAGAGCCATTGCAATTTCATTTTGGTTGTAATTCTTCGGTGGATACACGAAGTTTTCGTCGATATTCCGATGAACATCTGAGTCATTTTATGATGCCGATGACTAACGAATCTGCGCCGTTATTTCAACGTTTAATTTGTCGTCAAAATTTTGATGAAAAACTAGCGACGAATTTTTTTTCGTCAACTCGTCGATTTTCTGACAAATGTTTGTTAAATGACCAACGAACATTCATCGGAAAATGGACTGAAATTCAATAGTGCATACATTTGACTTTGACTTAAATTAGGATATACATGTGAATTAAAACATGCAATTTGTGATGGGTAATAAAAGGAATAGATCAATGTTGTTCAATCAAAATATATTGGATAAAGAGAGAAATACAAAAAAAGAGATGAGGAATATGATTTTAGGAACATATAGTTAGGAACAACCCATTGAAACTATTGATGACCAAGTTGAAGAATATTTTAATGAAGTACAAGAATAAATTGTTATAGATGCAAAGAATGTAAGTGAAGAGGAAACTAGTGATACAATTTTTTATATGGTATGAAAAATATAATGGAGATGGATGAGAATTCTCTTTTCAAGGAGATTTCACTTGAAGACATGTTACCTAAAAACATAATAAAATTAAACTCTAAAATAATTTAGGATAATTTTTTGAAGAAAAATATCTAATTAGAAGAGCACAATTATCTACAAATTTATTTAGGTGAAAATAAATGACCCTTGTTTTGGAGTTTCTAGGGGTTGATAATAATAAAAAAAATTCAAATTTATTAAATTGACAATAATTGAAAGCTTGCAAGAAGCATTGGACTATATTCAAACTAAGAGTCGAATAATTGGTTTAAGTGTTGCACGTAGAGCATTAATGACTACAATTATTCTAAAAAATTATCACAAAGAAGACAAGTTCAAGAAATTGCACAATTACTACTTGTATCTAGGAGAACTGTTCAAAGATATATTGCAAAGACAAACATATTAGATGAAAGAATTGAAAATAATTGGGTAAATTTTTGTAGGGTTCCTCAAAAAGAGAGTTTCAAAAGATATAAAAAATAAGTAATTGAATATTGGATCAACCACTCTCATGTTTCTTCCAATAGAAGGGATAATATACAAATAATATGTGAATATGGTATATATTTTTTTACGTAATAAAATGCATTAAATGTATTTCTTTAAAATATTATCAACCATAACAAAGATGAAATAATTACCCCTTTGATTTTTTAGTAGTCCAAGGACAAAATCTATGGAAATTTCCTACCAAGGATTCTTTGAAATTGGTAATGGCTTATAATTTGATTTTTTTTTGTATTGCATATAGATTACCAATAACAACATGATTACATCATTAGTCTTCAATCATCATAGATCATAGTTTGAAAGACCATATAGGGTCTCCAAAAGTATTATCACAATAAGTATCAAGCTAAATACTCGAGGAACAAGAATCCTGGTTGTTTTCTCTCAATTTTTGATATGCCTAGTGGTTCAGCATTATGGAATCATCTTGTTAAATTGAGGAATGCATTGAAGTTGGGAGTTAGAAAGAGAATTGGGAATGGGAACAATACAAAATTTTGGAAGGACCCTTGAATAGAGACTTCAAATTTGTCCTCTTCAGAAGATGTTAATCCTCTTAAACAAAGTCTAAATAGGATATGTGGCAAAAAGGTTTATGACTATATTAACTAGGAGTTGAAGGAACCAAAATGGAAGGAGTTTAATTTATTATTAAGGAGGGACAATCTGAGATGTCAAAGATAGGTGAATTGGGATCCTATCCTCACAAGACTACATAATTTGATTGGG
This sequence comes from Sequoia sempervirens, assembly GCA_007258455.2. Lineage (NCBI taxonomy): Eukaryota > Viridiplantae > Streptophyta > Pinopsida > Cupressales > Cupressaceae > Sequoia > Sequoia sempervirens. Next base: position 60,965 of record VDFB02272412.1, on the reverse strand, counting down.
GAGGAAAGTGGTTTGGTAGAGAAAGGGAAGATGAGTGGCTTTGGAAAGGTAGCTCTTCAGGCTGTTTCTCAGTCAAAAAGGCCTATGAGGAACTAATGAAGGAGCAGGATGCTACTTTAGACCATTTTTGGGATAGGGTGTGGTTAAAGAAATTGATTCCAAAAATTAACTATTTCTAGTGGACTGCGGCTCATGGTAAAATTCTCACTATTGATAACCTGATTAGGAGGGGTTTCCAACTGGTTAATAGATGCTCGCTTTGTAAACATGAAGAGGAGTCAATTATTCACATTTTCTTTCACTGCCAATTTGCGAGGGAAGTGTGATCCTGCTTTCTGTCATTGTTATCTTCAAATTGGGTGTTTCCTAATTCAATGAAAGTATTTATAGAAAGCTGGTCAAATTTCCCTTTTTCTCATAATTTTATTGTTGATCTATGGAACCAAGTTCCTCCTTTTGTTACCTGGGGGTTATGGAAGGAAAGGAATAATAGAATATTTAGGGATGTGGAGAGAAGCAACTAGGAGGTAAGCCTTATCATAAAAACTCAGATTAAGGAAAACATCAAGGTTGGAAGTTATGGCTTCTCCAAAACCTGTCCTAACTACAAAGAAATGAGGATTAAGAAAAACTGGGGAATCAGGAAGGATCTAACTAAACTCAATTGGTCAAAGATGCTAACTAGAATGGCTATTGTGTGGAGCCCTCCACAGAAGAATTGGGTAAAGTGTAACTTTGATGGGTACTCAAAAGGCAACCCGGGACAAGTTGGTGTTGGGGGTCTGTTAAGGAACCATAAAGGAGAGTGTATAGTGAGCTTTGGCGTGAATATGGGAGTCTGCTCCAATAATAAAGTTGAAGCTATGGTAGCATTGGGGGGATTCAATACTCTTAAGGAGATGGGTTATCAAAATGTCATAATGGAAGGGGAATCTAAGCTTATAGTTGACATTCTAAATGAAGAGGCTGCACCACCATGGGAATTAAAAATATAATTGATAAATTCCAAGTCATTAAGAAGTTTGTTCCCAATTGCAAGGTGCAACATGTTTATAGAGAAGGAAATAAAGATGTCGACTGTGCCACCAACGTGGCGCTAAGCTGTAGGGGTTGGACCCGGTGGACTAATGGTAATATACCAAAGTCTTTAAGAGACTTAATCCTAAATGAAAATTTTGAAAATGAGTACCATATGCAAAAATGAAAGATTATTGTTATGCGGGAAAATGAGTACCAAGTGGTGCTTTTTGGCTTTCAGTGTAATTATCACATAGGAAGTATGGGATTGTATTGGATGATCTTGGATGGAAGTATTATTTATTATTCTTCCATTATGAAGGTGATCAAAAATCACATGAAGATTATTAATTTGGTAAGGGTTGTCATTTCTATTCATGTCGTTTGCCTTGTGTCAGCTATTCCTACATTTCTAAAGCGGAGAAAGGTATGAAAATTAATGGGGATTTTAATACTCGTAAGAAAAATGATGGGTTTTTTGTACTGGGAAATGTGTTGCTGGACTTAACAAAAAGAAACTTTTCGATTCACCATTCTTCATCGGCTCTCTATGTAATTTGGCATAAGAGTGGTTGCTGCATTCTGGAAAGAAAGAGGGAGTGGAAGATTATGAAGAAAAGTCTTCCGTAGATGAAGAATTTGTAGAAAAGCAAAATGGGAGGACCAAGGAAGAGAACAAAGCTGCCAAATTGTCAAGCCCTGAAACATAACGTGGATTTATGGAGAATGTTTGAAAATTATGGTATGGTTCCATTCTTCCAATCCCTGAAGGGATACAACGAGAACCTAACAACAAAGTTTACCAACTCCTAGAGGAAGGGTAATGCTACCATTGGAGTGGTTAAGTTTGAGGTAACGACAAGATTCATTGCAAAAGCAACGGGGCTGCAAAATCAACGGATTAAAGTTGCAAAGAAAAGTGGGGCAGACTACCAAAGGTTTGTCAACAAATTCCTGCATGAAGGGGAGAATCTCAAAAGGTTTGAGAATGGGTATGCAAGATTGAAACTCCCTCCTCCCTTTGCTTTAGTTAGCCTGTTTTTTATGCGATACTTTAATCTTGAGGGAAGGTATATTCCGGTACATGCATACCATTTTCCCCTGCTCAACCACATTCGACATGGTGAGAGAGTCAATTTTCCTTTTTATCTATTGTCCTCCTTGCAACTCAATATCGAGAAGGGAGCCAATCCTCCCCTCCACCAAGGTCTAATGCTAACCTTGTATAAGTATGCTCTGGTGTTGAATCCCCATGGCAACCCTTTGGCTAGAAGAAATGAAAACCCTGGTCATTTTGAAGAGGATAATGAGGAACAACCTGTGGATGAAAACCCTCCTATTGTTGAAATCCTAGTTGAGGAACCTAACCCCCGCCAACCTCCTGTTGCTGCTGCTAGGAGGGTGCCCATTATTGCTTAAAGCCAGTCCCCTATGGCCAATTTGTCCAACCCCTCTACTATTGTGTCACAAAAGAGTGAGGAAAAAAGAACTTTTGAAATTGAGCTCATTAGAGCCATGCCAAAAAAAAGAAAACATTCGCCTTTGTTGCTGGAACTTACCAAGGCGAAGAAACCCAAAAGAGACTTAAACCCTAGGGATGTCATCAATATTATTGAGGAAGGGACTCAAAATGAGGAGAAGGATTCTCTACAGGGGCAAGGGAGTGGAGGGAGTGGTGGGAGAAGGTCGGCCCGCCTTGCAAAAGTAGCCTTGAAGGACAAAAAAGGTAAAAAAAAAATGACTGTGTGATGAGGAGGACCTAGGATATGAAGAATTTGAAGCCTAGGAGGAAGATGATTCAGAGCATATGGATTTTGAGGACTCAACTTATGAGATGGGGGAAGAAGGATCAGAGGAGGATAAAGAAGAGGAAGAGGAAGAACGAATAGAGCAATTTGAGGATGAAAAGGAGGATGAAAATGTGCAGGAAGTTGGGGATTTGGGTATGGCTAATAAAATAGAGGACTCAAGCAATGAATTTTTAAAGAGTAGACTAACATTTCTATAAGTTTAGTTTGAAGATATGTAGAAGGCTTTAGTTACGCTCATGAAGGTAACTAACAGACTGATGAGGAGGGTGATGCTGGGAGCTACTTCTGGAGAATCCAAAATCACCAGGAAGTTGAGGAAATAGGGGAAACCGAATGTCTTGAAGATGTTGGATGAGACCGAGGGCCCTGACTGGAGAGAATACATTGTTCTCATGGGAGAGTATGGGGACTTGTTGAAGAAATCCAACTAATGGATTTATGTTGCTGCTCTGTGATTTATGATGAGTTATTTGTCCTTTTGTTTTAATCTCTTGGACTACTATTTTATTATAGCTATGATATGGTGGAATACCACCTGGGACACTGTTGACTTAATTAATGGTTTACATAGATCTAAGTATGCTACTAGAAACTTACTATTTTTTATTAGTACTGGATGAAATATGGTTACTATGTTAAAAGTTGGCCTACGAGCTAATACTATTGTTGTTCTTTGGTTTGTTGGTGGTGTTGTTTCCCACCTTTTTCCATTTCCTTTTTGTTTGTTGTTGTAACCATCAAATCAGGGGCCTTCCCTACTTATCTAATCAAAAACATTACCTATGTTACCATGTAAGGTCATAAAAAATAGAATAAATATATGACATAGCAGCCATTACAAAAAATACTTGTATATACTTAACAAAACTGTATATTTCAGGAATTCTTAATTTAACTGTATATATCAATGCCATTCCACAAAATTGGTGGATCAATTTTAGACATATCATCATTTGATATCACCACCTTCACTGTGAAATCCTACGCTTGGTTTACCTTAAACTTTGCTCCTCCCATAAAGCAATATCTTTCTACAATGTTTCAACTATATATTTCTTTTGAAATTCAAGGTAACCTTTTAGAAAGGGTATGTTGTCTTATTTTTTGAATGGCTAGTGCATTGCATACTTAACCTCTTCTTTATTGATGCCCACCTTACTATTATTCAACAACTAGAAAAATGTTTCTTTGGATATATCCATCATTATTGTAACCTACATAGAAATTTCATGGAAAATGAGTCTTCTTGTAGACTTAGTAAGTACTCTCCTATCTTGGAATCATTTCTCATTCCTAGCTTTTCATAAGTACCACAAAATTTTAGTAGATAAAAAAAAGGAAAAAAAGATTAAAATATTTACCCAGATCCCACACAAAACCAAAGATAACTTCCTATCATTTAACCTTACTCCCATCCCCCAACCCCCTAGGTCTACACATAAAATATTCTAGATCTCCCTATAAAAAAAAACAATGAAAATATGAAAAATAGACTCAAGTTTCCTACAAATAGCACATACACTCAAACTAGAGGGTGATAGGGAATAGGGTAAATTTTGTAAAATAATAAACCATTTAAAGCATGCCTTCTTAGGTTCTAACATATTGGACCACAAAAAATTAAAAATATTGGACCACTATTTCTCAGAGATTTCTATATGCTAGCTTCTATTTAGGTGTCTGGTCATGTCTAGGGTTTTATTCAAGGATTTATAGACAATTTTGGGCTTCACTTTATGTAATTCAATACCATCAAACCATTTGAATCTACCTATATTATCATCATTTGAATCATTTAGTATAGGAAATTGGAGGATCTTGGATACTTCCTTGAGTACTGAATATGTTCTCTAATGAGATGGAGGCAATTCAAATTTTATACTGAGGGAAGCCCATATTTTCAATTGATTATTACATAAAATTTCATTGAAGCACTTAATTCCTTTCTTGAACCAAGATTTTGTAGAGCACCCTTGTAATAAAGTAAGGGACTTTTCTTTATGATATAAGTTCCACCAGATTGATTTAGAGGGGCATATTTTGTTCCTGCAACTACCAAAATTTATGAACAATCTTCTAACTTGTTCCCAAGATTTTCATAATCTTTTTGAATACATTCGACCCAACAGGGGAAACAAGGAATTTTCCAAACAATAAGTCATAGAGGGGAAGATGCTTCCATGTTTTAGCTTGTCTTGGTACTGCTAGTTGTATATTATTCCTCACTAGAATCTTCCAGGGTTCATTACCTTTCAATGCTTCGAGGATCCATTTGAAAACAAGGGATACTCCTTTCTTTTTTAAATCTTTCAATCTTATTCCTCCTTCATACTTATCTAAACAACACTATTCCCATTTAATTGCATGTTTCTTCTTGTTTCCTTTACCATTAGACCAAAAAACTTATCTAATTTTATTTTGAGTTTCATTTATTTGATAACTAACAAATAGCCACATAGAAGAGTAATAAATATTGTAAGATAAAATAATATTTTGACATACTTAAATTCTTCTTGCCAAGCATAAGTATTGTTATTCCATTTACCCAATTTTTTTTCTATTTTTTCTTTTATCCAATCCCACATGTCTTTCAAGCATGGATTCACAAGAAAAGGGATACCTAGGTATCTAACTTGTTTTTTAGGACTTCGCCATTGGAATTCATATTTAACAAACCACTCAGGAGGGGTACTTCCCAAGCTTAGCATTATGGATTTTACCCTAGATAGTTTTTCTCTAGAGGCTACATAAACTAGGTCCATCCTCTCCATTAGATTATCAAAGCTATCTTTTTCTAGTTCCATAAAAGGGAAATATCATATGAAAATTAAATGTTTAAGAGGTCTCATCATTAGAGAGGGATAAACCTCTAATATTGGGGCTCATGTTGAGTCTCTTAGGAGGTAGAATAATAGCATCTAATGCAATTACAAATAGAGCAAAGGAAATAGGGCAACCTTGCCTTATAGATATTTGCAAATAAAATTGGTCAAATAGTGATCCATTTACATCCACTTGTGCAACATCATCTTTCATCAAGGTATTAACCATCTAACAAAAACCTTCTAGAAATCCAAAAGCTTCAAGATTCATCATAAGAAAGATCCATTCTTGACCCTATTGTTAGATTTTTCAAAATCAAGTGGGAGCATACCTATTTTCTAATTGGAGTACCTTTCCCATTCCATAGCTTCCCAACTGGTTAAGATATTCTCCAATATATACCTTCCTTTAATGAAACCTATTTGAGTATTGCTGATAAACGAAGGAAGGATGTCAACCAACCTCAAGGCCAAGATTTTTGCTATAATTTTATAAGAAACATTGAGTAGGATAATAGGCCTCCAATTTTTTATTAATGATTTATCTCCTTTAGGCATAAGATTGATTATACCTTTGTTGTTGCTACTAGCTAAAGAGCCCCTACAAATAGCTTTAGTGTAAACTTGTAGCAAATCCTCATACATCCAATCAATATTTTTCTTATAGAATTCTACAAGTAGACCATCAACCCCTGGAGACTTATCATTCTTTAGTACCTGAATGACCTTTACAATTTCCTCTTCAGACAACTCTACCCAACATTTTTGCACTTTCTATAGAGATCTTCTTAGGAATTAAATTTTTGCAAAGGTTTCTAGTAGTGCGACTCTATGTGTTATCCCCTTAAGAAGTGAAGAGGTCTTTGTAAAAGCGGTAAATGTTTTTTCACATCTTCTACGTCACTTAAGAGATTGTTCTTAGCCCATATATTTCCAACATTTTCTTTCACATTTTTTTCTTTAATATATCTAAAGAAGAATTTAGATCCTTTTTCCCCATTGCTTAACTAGTTCATCTTTTCTCTTACCCTCAAATCTTTGGTTTTAGTAGCTTTTCGGCTCCTTAGTGAGTCCTTTGCAAAGATTATCTCCTCATTCATTTCTATATTCTTATGATCACTTTGTAGTTCATATTCTAGCTTAAACAATTTCTCTTGAAGATAATTTTGAATCTTCATACTATCCAAAACTCTTTTTTTACCTATAGTCTGATATATAATTTTCCAACCTTTAACATTGTTATTCCATTTATCAATGGCTAATTTGTCTTTTAACATCCATCTATTAATTTATCTAAGAGTAAAAATAGCTTCATTAAGTCTTCATCTTTTAGTAGGGTGGTGTTTAAAAGGAATTTATCATCTTTCCTACATTATTTATGTATCTCATTAGCTATTATGATCTTAACAGTGATAGGATTGTTGAAAATGAAGGTGAAATCGTAGCTTAAAACTTGTAAACCTATGTGACTATAGATTTAATTAAGTGTTCTTTGTCACAATTCTTTCAACATTTAATGTTGGGAAAAGGATGCCATTTAATTGCAATCCTAAACATATTTCATGTATCTCCTAAGTCCTTGGAAAGTGTTCCCCAACACTAGGATTAGAAAGAGATTAAATTTGAATGAAATGAACATGTAAATTGACATTTGTAATTATTCCTAAATGATAGGAACATGTGGGGGCATCCAAGAAGAGCTCCTACAAAAAAGGAGCATGTGGGGCACCCACATGGAAGGTGGAACCCAACTTGCTTAAGTTAACTATTTGGAGGATTGATAACACTTTAGTAATGCATGTAAAGATCCTACAAATTAGGGATTGATATTTACATGAGTGGAGTTCAGTTCAATTCGATTCAGTTAAGTTAAGTTAAGTTCAATATTATTTCAGTTCAGTTCAGTTCAGTTATGATTCAGTTATCTTTAGTTACATGTAGTTAGTTTGAGTTGAATGCTAGTTGACTTTAGTTGACTTGAGTTGCATGACAAATAATAGGTGGATACTTTCAGTTAAGTGGGTATGATCAATCATGCATAATGTTTGCAAGAATTTATGGAGAGATATGTTTCAGTTAACTAAGATTGACTTGGAACCACCTTGGGTGCCCAAGTTGGAATCTTTGAGTTAACACCTTTTGCATGAGAAGATATTTACAAGGCTTAGTTAAGTGGGCCCATTCTTGGGTGACAACTTTTAGGTGATTCTTGCAAGATATTTTGTTGACCAACGATCAGTTAAGTGTTTAGTTTGGGGTGCCTAAATTGAGGATACTTTGGTTTTGACTTCATGTTACAGTGTGAAACTCTACTTGTACAATCTAGGCGTGGATTTTTGAGAGGAGCTTTATGCTCTTGTATTTGATAACTCTTATGAGTTTACATTCTCATTAATTGTCTATTTATTGCAGCAATTGCATCAGAGTTGATTGTAGGTTAGCAGGTTGAGCTTGTGCATGTGTGAGGGTTTGAAGCATGGCATTGGATGTGTGGATTCGTGTTTGGTCACATAGAATGCATGGATAGCTTGTACTACATAAATTATATGAGAGTTTTGTGTAGGTTGTGAAGAATGATTGTTCAAGGCAAGGAATAATATCAATCAAGGATTGATACAGTATTATTGTAATCTTGTTTTAAGGTTAAATAATACAAGCACTATTGATTCTAGTGGGTTTTTTTCCTGAAAGGGTTTCTCCACGTATATGTTGTGTCACTTCTATCTTCTTGTCTCATTCTTCTACAATCTTTTGTCTCTTTCTACAATTGGTAAAATTGATCTAAACAAATTAATCATACACAAAGAATTGTGACAAAGAACACTTAATTAAATCTAAAGTCACATAGGTTTACAAGTTTTAAGCTACAATTTCACCTTCATTTTCAACATTTGGTATTAGAGCTAATGGTTGGGTAGAGTTTGGGATGCCTTTCTCTTAAAAGTTTGAAGGTTTTTTTGGCTGTAGTGGGAGCTTTTACTATTGTGTTATTAAAGATCTATAAAAGAAGTGTGTTTTATCTTCTTGGTTTAGAGATTATGGTTTTCTTGACCTTTTGGGAGTTATGTCATTAACAATAGATTCTTTGATTGTGTTGAGGCTATGGATGATCTTCATTTAGGATATTTTTATCATGATGCCATGGATAGCTTGGTTACATGTTTCAATGGGAGCTTTTGATAGTGATGGTTTGATGTTTATCTTGTTGCCATGTATAGCTTGGTATCACAGTTCAGTGGGAGCTTTGGTAGGATATGGTTATCTTCATGTGATTTGAAGTGGTTTTAATATATTGTTTCATGGAGGACACTTAGAGTCTTTGGTAAAGGTGTTATTGTTCTTCCTTTGGAGAGGATGTAGTTCTTTTTTGGTTTTGAGTATTAATAATTTGCTTGGAGCTTCATTATTATGCAGGTTGCATTTGAAGTTGGCATGGATTGACTGATGGGTGCTCATGGATATGAGAGAGACTTCGGTTAGGCTGGATATTTCTTATGTTAAGAGATATGTGTTGGAATGGTTACTTATAAAAGTTTTTCAACAGTAAAGACTGAGAAGCCTACACCTGGAGTTGGATGAGTCCATCAGAGACTTGATGAGAAGGTTGTCTTTATTGAAATCCTATATTACTTGGTGTTGTATGCATAGGACAATCTTGTATCCCACTCTTGGTCTACTCGGTAGGTAAATGATCTAAGAGGTGTTTCCCGCTTAATAATTACATGCATTATTTATATGTATCTTGACTTCTCTTATGCATTAGTCTTGAAAATTGAGTTATGAGGGATTATTGAGAAGTAGATGCATAATTTTATGTATTTCCATTGTTCTCCTTGCAATTGAACTTGAGTTAGTTCTGAGGATTTGGGTAGGAGAGGTATGGAAGATAGTTAGTGGCTTTGGGAATATTCTCTTTTGTTGTGGGAATGTTGGGCTAAGTTTGATCTACTTTCTATGAGAAGTTTACATCTAAGTTCTGCCATGTTTCATTATAAGTTGAATGGTTAGATGTTGATATACTTTCAGTTTGGGAGTGTTGAAGGAGATCTTACTTTACACAGTTTGGCACATGTTAGTGTGGTATAAGAACATGGTTTGATTTGCAAGTTCTCTCTTTGTGGGAATATTGTCTTCTTCTTGAAGGTTCTAATGTTATAAGAGATGTATTTTGCATATCATTGTATGTTTCTTTGACACGATGATAGAGGAGTTAGCCACATCCTCTATGTGAAGTGCTATAGGAGGACTTGTTAATGTTGTGATCTTATTTTCAGATTTGACATTACCTGTGCAGTGGGAGTTCCAGAAGGTATATGTGTTCTATATGAGAGGGGCACCTCTCTTGGACTAGTTACACTTTTCTATAGTGAGTTACTTCAAAGGTTTTTTATCGCATGTTTGTGTGTTATTACCTTGAAGTCTTATTTTGTAGGATGGTGGATATATAGGGACTTGTTTGCAAATTTGGGTTGTTATGTTGATAACATGAAGTTCTACCTATGATAGTTTGGTTACAGATACTTGGGGAAAGGTATTGATTGAGAAAGTTGACACTTTGATCAATATTGCAGATAAGTTCTCTTGGTGCAGGAAGGCCATTGTCCTTGAGTCTTGTACTTGATTTATAATAATGATTCCTTGTTTAGAATAATTGCAATGTATAATGTCAAGTGGGAGAATGTTGGGAATATGATGTTGTGGATGCATAAAATTGGACATATCTGATTAATCCTGGCATTCAATTAAATATTTATTATTTAATTAATTTCTCTAAAGTCTTCTACATATGATTAAATTTAATTAATTTAATTATATTGTTCATTCAATTTATTCTTCTATTATGATTAGATAAATCAATTTTTATTTAATTATTTCACATTCAAATGTCAACTTGATTAATTAAATAAATACATTTTATTTATTTTAATTAATTATCACTTTTTGAATTTAATTAAGTCTTTTTTATTTAATTAAATTTAAATATTTCTTTTCAAATCTTCTTGAACTAGTTAATTAAATATATTATTTAATTAATTTCATTTACATACCATTTCTTAAAGGTTTAATTGAATATCGTTCTAGAATCATATTAAATATTCTATTTAATTATGAAATCTTCCATTATTCTTCAAATCTAGGGTAAATATTATATTTAAAGAAGAATCTCTGTGTCACCCATAAATAAATAATTGAATTCAATAATTCATTATTTATCTTCTTCAAAATCTTCCCATAATCTCACAAAAAGATGATTTTTAACAAATCATCTTCATCATCTTATCTTACCTCTTTTACAGAAAAAGAAAACAAATCTTGCTTTCTGCTTTCTTCTGTTTTTCTTCAGTCTTATCCATCCTCAACCATTTGATCTGCCAGGAATTTTCACAATCGTTGATCATAGCAACCAATCAGAAGCTTTTGAAAAACTCTATAAATAGCACAGCCAATCCAAGCAAGGGTTACACAACACATATCAGAGTAATTAGAGATTAATTGCATTATAGTGTTATACTTTTATTATTCATAGCATCATCATAGTCTTTCATTTTCAACAAACCATGTCTTAGCATAAGTATTACGTGCATTTCATATCCAATCTCGTTCTTTAGGAGGACTGTTCATTGAGCCTAGCATACAATCTGAGAGCCAGCGAGAATCAATGAAAATATTGAAGATAGAGGATGATAGGACGACATCGATAACAGGATATTGAGTTTCAAATCTTTATTACTTTAATATTCTATTTTTATATAATGTCTTATTGGTGTGTTTGATTCATTTCGTTTTTACATATTTAATGCTCACAAAATCGACAACACATTATTGGCGCCCACCGTGGGGCCTTGCCCGGTTTTTAACATCTACTTGCAGGTTTTCTGACAGGATCTCACGTTCGGGAATTCAGATTTTTGACAAAAATTTCCATTTTAGCGCATACGACAATTTCTGGAGCGCATCTGCAGGTTTTTAAAGCACATCTGTAGCTTCTTTCAGCACTTTTGTAGGTACTTCGATGCATCCAGGGACTATTGCGACGCATTCAGGAATTGTTTCAGCACATCTACAGAACAGAAGGGCGCATATGCTTGAATTAATTTGTTAAAATTTCTGAAAAAAAATTAAAAAAATTAGTTGCATTCTGTTTTAGCGCATTCACTTGTTTTTGTGGCACATACAGGTGATCTTTTGGTGCATATAGGTTGTAACTAAATAGGTTTCTAACTCTGACGCCTTCCGTAGACAAAACCTTTTTTTAGCTTAAAAAGAACCAATCTAGGATAGTCACAACTGGTTTTAAAAGGAAGCAACCCTAGGATAGACATGGATTTAAAATAAAGCAATCTAGGATAGTCACCACACACTGATTATTATGATGACCTACTTGAGTACTAAGAGTGAGTCTGCTTGAACTATCTGTCATGTGTAAAACCTGTGAAAATAATTTTTGAAAGATATTTTGATCATACACTTGATGTTTAGTATAGGACTTAAAAACAATTGTTTTCAAGGTGTTTGTTGTGTTTTCAATCACACTAATTTAGATAAAAGATCATCCGAAATGAACATGTCAAAATTTAATTGAAAACTATTCTCAACTGTTCGAGAAAATTCCTTGGAAAAACTGTTTTAGCGCATCTAGGGTATATTCTGGCACATATAAGGTCTGTTTTAATGCATTCACTGGTTAAATTAGCACTTTTAGGGTCTATTTTAGCGCATTTGGAGTTTGTTTTAGCGCATAGGCTGAGTATTTTGCTAATAGTTTTTGAGTCACTGTCAAAACATTTTCTGAAGTGCATATAGGATAAAGAGTGGTGCATCTGGGACATACTAAAGCGCATTTGACCATTTCTCTGGCACATATCCTTGTTTCTGAAGTGCATATAGCCAACAGAAAAGCACATCTGTCACTTTTCTTGAATCATTGATTTTGACAGATCTGAGTTTATAGCATTCTTGGTACGGTAGCTTATCAACATTTTTCTCTCATGCTTAGGGAGTGGAAATCTACCAAGTTTGTCAAGAAGTCAATTAGCAATAGGATCAAGAAACCCAAGAAACCTCTAGGGTACAAGAAAAATTTACAACGAAGGAAGTTTCTATACAAGAGTCGAAACATCTTGCTCCATTATCGCAAATTTCTCAATAGATACCAAGTCAGAGGATTTACTAACGAATACACTGTGGACCCTCTATATTCACGAGCCTATTTTCAAAGAAGAGCTCTCTCTCAATGACATAATCACAATCAACCTCTCAATTTCAACTACATACCACAACCTTCTATCGAATATTCGACGCATCCTAGTCAAATACTTCATTGAGCTGAAATAGGCTATATGATATATTGATCATTCTTCAAAAACAAGGATCAAATCTTACAAGTGCACCTTCCATCACAAACTTCTAAATTCTTGGTTCAACTTCTCCCAATAGGATTCTAACATCCTTTATCATTGGAAGCCTTAACCAGGAATTAGGAACATAGTTTTGATCATATCATAAGATTTTCATCTTATCAGATTAAAACATCATCATTGATTGCACTCATCAAACTATGATCTAGGTTTAGGAGAACATCTTGAAAAAATATGCCTATTTTTACATGATCACAATACAACAAACTGAAGGAAGATATTCAAACAACTCAAGAAGAAGGTGAAAGTAGTGATCCCCTTTATAAAGTAAGTCAAAATCCCCTTTTTGAAGACAACATGACTGAAGAAGCAAAGGATTTGTTTACTTCCGACAAAGATATGAGAAAAACCTTTGAGGATAGTGAGGATGAGCAAGAAGAAGAACGCCACTTTAAAGAAGCCGAGCAAGATCCTAAATTTCTCAGAGCGGTAGAAAAGCTTGTAGCACGTGATAAACAAAAATACTTCCTATTTTTGGCCGACAAAGGAGCCAAATTGCCTCACGATTTTGATATTGCGAACATAAAGAGTAATCCTAATGAAACACCTTTATCTGATTTTGGTGCTTTGACTAAAACAATTAGAATGTTAGAAGGAAAAGTTAAAGTTATAGAAGGGGGAGCCACAACAAAGACATACGCTCTTGATGACATTTGTCCATATCCTTTTGATCGACGTCTCAACATGATTCCATTTCCTAAGCATTGTGAAATTCCAAAGTTTGATCATTATAATGGAAAATCGGATCCCATTGACCATATTAGAGACTTTCAAAACATGACTTTAGAATTCGCTCATGAGGATACATACTTAATGTGTTTGTTCCCACAAAGTCTTGGAAGCTAATCTATGGAATGGTTATCAAAAATCACATCGCCTGTCAAAACATTTGAAGAATTGATCAACGAGTTCATCTCTCAATATTCCTATAACATACAACACCAAATCACAATGATTGATCTATGCAAGGCTAAGCAAAAACTTGGTGAATCGTTCATCACATTTCTTCAGAGATGGAGAAGATTGTTCGCTAGATATCCACATCATGTTCCTGAAAAGGAAAAGATCACTACATCCATAAATAGCTTGGATCAAGAGATGAGTTATCGTCTAAATCTTCATTAAATCCTCCCTCTTTTCAGAAAATGATTGAAAATGCAATCACGATTGAAAATGCATTAGTCCAAAGAGGAATAATCAAACTTGATAAAGACAATCCTAGCTCCTCAAATCACCACAATGACAAATTTAGATTTTGGACTCGCAACAAGAATGTGGTGAATGATGGTGTTATGGATGCACATCATGTCTCAGCTAAGTCAGTTGTTCTTAGTATTCCTCGCAACAACAACTACAACAATGTCAACTCGGTTACAAATCAGGGAAACAACTCCCCTCCTCCTCCGATAAATAACCAAAATCCAAGTTTTGTTCCAAATCAAAATAATACCAATAATCAAGGGTATCATGGAAATAACAATAACAATTCTTTAGGAAATACATCAAACACAAATACACAACAATCTTCATTCTTCTCCAATAGAAGAACTTTCACTCCATTGGGGCAATCTCTGAAATTTGCTCTTAAAGACTTAATGGCAAAGAACGTTATTACCCTACTGCCTCAATGTAACTTCGAACCTAGTGTGAAGCCACCATCATGGAATGATGCGTACTATTGTGAATATCATAGATGTAAAGTCCATTGTACGAATAGTTGCCAAGCTTTGAAGAACGCTATCCAAGATTTAATCGACAAAGACATTGTCACAATAGAAGGGAACCAACAATCAAACGAAGACCACCAAGCATTTCGAAATCCTTTGCCCAACTATCAAAAGGGTGAGTCTTTTGGAAAGAATGTGAATCATGTCGATGAGCATATAATCAATTATATCTACACTGATGCTGAGTGGGTTAATGTTATAAAAGTCAAAGAGAAAATAGAGTATCGAGAAGTTAACGTAACAACAAGGGCACAAGCTAAAGTTGTCCTAAAAGGTTCTCCTTCAAAATTCATTGTGCCATTGCCATCCCATCAATATGATTTAATAAATCAACTTGGAAAAACTTCTGCCCAGATCTCTATCTTGGAGCTTCTAAAGATCTCCCCGGTGCATAAAGAAATTCTAGACAAATCCCTCATTGAAACAACTGTATCCGATGATCTGAATGTGGATCAATTTCAAGCCATGGTAGGACATTTGTCCTCACCCACATGCCTTTCATTCTCTGAAAAATATGATGTTTCCATGACACATCCCCATAATTCATCATTATACTTAGAAGTCATGGTCCATAAATTTCGTGTCAGACGAGTTCTAATATATGGAGGTGTTGGTTCAAACATATGTACCATGAAATTAATTCGGGCTTTAGGATTTTTTGAGGATTCCATTGATCCCAGAAGAAAGACTACCATTAAAGCCTATGACGATGAGGAAAGAGCATCCAAGGGTTTAATCATGCTACCAATCAGAGTGGGACCCGTTATCAAAAATACTTTCTATCAAGTATTAGACCGTGATCTCACATACAACATCATGTTGGGTCCTCCTTGGATCCACGACATGCAAGTTGTACCGTCTAAATATCATCAGTGTCTTAAGTTTCCTTATGACGAACAGGAGATCACGATATCGGCTGCTAATTCTCATAGTCAAACTTGTGCTACCATCAAAGCTAGTCAAGACACTTTGGTTCCTAACAATTGAGAAGTGACTACTAGCACTTCTCCAAAAGTTGATACACAAATCAGTCAACTAACCAAAACCTTTGACAAGCAATTACGGTTCAAGGATAATGGCATATGAGAATATTCTCTCTGTCTGGCTAATCTTCCTACGTCACCTCGGTCACATGGAAAACCTTCTATCATACACCATCAGATATCTACAGCGTCAACATCAACACAATCAATGACATAACCAATCACAAAATTCAATGGATAATTTATCAAGGAAAAATTCCTGATGGAAGATCCTGAGGATAGAAAAATGCTCAAATGGCTCTATAGAGATGAAGATGAAGATGAAATAGTCCTTAATATCAAGTTACCAACTGATAAATATGGTAAGGGATATTCAATCATGCAAAAGATGGGCTATGAGGGTAATGGTCTTATCGAAAAAAGAAAAGGAGTAGTTGAGCCTATTGATCCTCCAGGACTTGTGGAAAAAGATAAAACAGGACTAGGCTATGATACTAGCTCAAAGGAAACAACATCCAAACAATTGAATAATACTATGCTCACATTGCAAGAAAGATCTGATCCAAAGGAAGCATGCTTAATAGCAATTCAGAATTTCGTCGATAATAACTCTGACACAGACTTTGGAGAATATGAATGGGATACCATCCATAATGATGAATTTTGGAGGGATAAATAGATTGATGTGATACACAAGTATATGCCTACTCTAATCAAAGGAGAAGGTTTAGAGACCCAACCACATGAATCTGAACTACAACGCAACTATGATTCTAGTGATATCGAGTCAGATTTAATCGAACAAGACTATCACGAGGACAGTACTATCATTGATCTACCTCATACCTCAGATCCTATAGACACCTCTGTTATGACCATAACCATAACCAATTTCATGCAACCTAATGACCTTCTACCGCTAATACATCATGATCTCATTGACTGGGATCTATCTGAACCTCCCGATATACCTATATTTCCAACTAACGAATCTATCGTAAACTTCCTTTCCGCAGATGATGTAAATGATTGTTCCATTGGTGATTTCCGGCATGAGATCCTTAGTCAGGGAGTGTCAAGTTTCCTAGCTGCAAAAGTAAAAATCAAAAAGGAAGATCTAATGGTGAAAACCATAATCTGGCAGTGTTAGATCAAACAAAAGATAAAACAAAGAGTGCATCAGATGGTGAAAACCTTTTTAAGGCACCAGATGATGGGATGCTTGACACTCTCCCAGAGCACTATCATGAGCGATTTCCTATTTTGATTGAGCCTACAAAATCAGTCAATCTTTAAACTACAGAGAAACTGAGGATTCTACAGTTAGCTGCATCAATGACGGATAAAGAAGTACTTGAGTTCATGGAATTTCTCAAAGAAAATCAAGTCAATTTTGCCTGGTCTTACGCAGACATGCGAGGTCTTGATCCTGATCTTATAATGCATCACTTTTCCATTAAACCAGGAGCAAAACCTGTGAAACAAAAACTTAGAAAGATACACCCTCATGTGGCACTACTAGTTAAAGAAGAACTTAAGAAACTCCTTGATGTGGGATTCATAAGATCAATTGATTATGCAAAATGGATCTCTAACATTGTTGCTGTATCTAAACCTGACAAAAGTGTTCGAGTGTGCACAGATTTCTGATATCTTAATAAGGCATGTCCTAAGGATGACTTTCCTCTTCCAAGCATTGATACTATAGTTGATCTAACGGCTGGCCATTCCATGTATTCACTAATGGATGGTTTTTCTGGTTATAACCTAATCAAGATTGCACCTGAAGACCAGGACAAAACAACTTTCACATGTCCCTGGGGGACTTACTGTTGGAACGTCATGCCTTTCAGTTTAAAGAATGTTGGGGCTACATACGAAAGAGCTATGACTACAATTTTTCATGACATGATGCACACATTCATGGAAGATTATGTCAATGACATATTGGAAAAATCATACACAAGAGAAGGACATCTCGAGATATTATCTAAAATATTTGCAAGGTTGGAGAAGTTCAAAGTATGCCTCAACCCTAAGAAATGCGTTTTCGGAGTCACATCTGGAAAACTCTTGGGATAAATAGTTTCAGCAAAATGAATTGAAGTAGATCTCGCCAAGGTACAAGCAATCATGGAAATGCCTCCACCAAGGAATATCAGTCAGTTGAGATCACTGCAGGGATGACTTCAATCTATACGAAGATTCATTGTACAACTTGCAGATAAATGTCTACCTTTCACACATCTACTACATAAGAATGTTCCTTTCAAATGGGATGATAAGTGTGAAATGGCCTTTCAACAAATCAAGCAGTATTTAATGAACCCACCCGTTCTGATACCACCAAATCCAGACAAACCACTCATCTTATACATTGTTGCCACAGAGACATCTTTGGGGGCATTGTTAGCACAAGAAGACTCTACAGGAAAAGAACATGCAATCTATTATATCAACCAAACATTAACAGGTCATGAACTCAACTACACTTTCATCGAGAAGGCTTGTCTAGCTGTGGTCTTTGCCTCGCAGAAGTTTCGACACTACATGTTAACTCATACAATCAATCTTGTTGCAAATATTGATCCACTCAAATATCTATTGAGCAAGGCCACATTGATAGGAAGGTTAACAAAATGGGTCATGATCTTAAGTGAGTTTGATATTCATTATATTGATCGCAAAGCAATCAAAGGACAAGCTATTGCTGACCAACTAGCTGAAGACCCCTACAGGAAGCACATCCCATGCACATTGAATATCCAGATGCTGATGTTTTCATGGCAGAGTTAAAGAAACCTTGGTCATTATATTTTGATGGTCATTTACTCAAAACGGATTAGGGGTAGACATACTCTTTGTCACCCCTCAAGGAAACACCATTCCTCGATCATATCGGCTAATGTTTCCATGTACTAATAACATAGCTGAATATGAAGCTTTAATCACTGGACTCAAAATAGCATTGGAATGGAGAATCACAGAATTGTAAGTTTATGGTGACTCACAGTTAGTCATTAACCAAATCAATGATGACTATAAGACCAAAGATGACAAATTGTTGCCATACAAGAAAATGGTTGACAATTTCAAGAAATATTTTGTAGACATCAAGTTCATACAAATTCCAAGGCTTGATAACAAGGCAGCTGATGCTATGGCCACAATCGCTTCATTGTTACAACTCCCAGAAACTCAGGCTCGCTACGAATTTCTGGTGGAACAATCATTTACGCCTGCTTATGACACACCTGAAAGCCAACTCATTTTCCACTTAGTAGGATCCAATTCACCCTGGTATGGCAAGATTTATGCCTACCTAAAAGATGACATCTTACCACTTGACTTATCCTATAACCAGAAGCACAATTTTATCCGCCAATCCTCTCGCTATACCCTTATCACTGAAACTCTCTATCACCGTGGTCTTGATGGTACTTTACTTCGATGTCTTGAATGTGACAAATCCGATAAGGCTTTACAAGAAGTTCATGGTGACATTTGTGGTACTCATTCAAGTGGACTAACTTTATCCAAGAAATTGATTAGAATGGGTTACTACTTGCCTACAATGGAGAGGGAATCATTCACTTTTGTAACAAAGTGCTCTAAATGTCAGATACATGGAAATATCATTCATGCACCAGCACAGGAACTACAACCGTTTGTACCAACCTGGCCATTCTCTCAATGGGGATTGGATCTAGTTGGAAAGATTCATCCTTCATCCTCGAACGGACACAAGTTCATCATCATAGCGACAAAGTATTTTACCGAGTGGATTGAGGTAGTACCTCTCACTAAGGTCACTGGCAAACAAATCTCATCATTCATACTCAACTATCTCATTTGTCGGTATGGAATTGCCAACTCCATCATCACAGATAATGGATGACCATTCAAGAATCAGGATGTTGACGAACTTTGTGAGAGATTCCATATTCAACATAGATATTCAACACCTTATTATCCACAAGGGAATGGCCAAGCAGAGGCCTCAAATAAAACAATATTAAATTTTTTGAAGAAAACTGTGAATGATGCAGGGAAAGATTGGCACGTTCAACTCAATCCCGCATTGTGGGCTTACAGAACTAGTATCCGAACACCAACAGGAGCAATGCCATTTGCTCTCGTCTATGGAGCACAAGCCATTTTTCCACTAGAAGTTGAAATCCCATCACTCAGAGTATCATTGAAAGGCCTCATAATAGATGATGAATACAAAGTTTCCCGATTGCAAGAATTGGAACTTCTTGATGAAAAGAGACAATGAGCAACTGATCATTTGAAAGCCTATCAACAAATGATGTCTCGTAGCTATAATCACAAAGTCAAACCACATACTTTTCAGGTTGGTGATCTTGTTCTAAAAGAGAACCCACGCAATCAGCAAGACAGAGAAAAGAAAGGAAAGTTTGAACCTAATTGGCTAGGGTCGTATGTGGTCATAGCAGTATACGATTTATGAGCATACAAGCTGTCAACGCCAGAAGGGGACCTGTTTGATGAACCCATCAACAACATGCACCTGAAAAAATATTATGTCTAAAATAGTTATCATCATCCAAAAAAAGTTTTGAAGAAATACAAAAATAGCAGAAAAAGTCCTGAAGAAACATAAAAACATAAGAAAAAGTCCTGAAGAAACATAAAAACACGAGAAAAAGTCCTGAAGAAATACAAAAACAGCAGAAAAAGTCTTGAAGAAATACAAAAACAGCAGAAAAAGTCCTGAAGAAACATAAAAACATCAAAAAAAATCCTAAAGAAACATAAAAACATCATAAAAAGTCTTGAAGAAACATAAAAACAACTAGAAAAAGTCTTGAAGAAACATAAAAACATCGAAAAAGTCCCGAAGAAACATAAAACAATAGAAAAAAGTCCCAAGAAATACAAAACAGTAGAAAAGTCCTAAAAATGGTTACCCTAGTGAAACCGGCAAAAGGCATCTTAGTAACATAAAAAAAAACATAGAAAAATGCAATAAAAACAAATAGTGAAAATATGGCAAACAGACGCTATTTGTAGCTCTCCATCTATTAGTTCATGTTTTTCATTAGGATTTCATTTTATCCATCTTTCCTTCATCTTAGGGTCATACCAGCATCATATCACCATCATTTTCCTAGAGCAATAACATCTTACCATGGCTTGATTATTGTACATATCCATTTCAACAAGTTATGTCTAAAACTGGGGACAAAACATTGACATACTCTGGGGCAAACAACTTTCAAGATCTACCAAAATAGCTTGGAAATGCTATAGAACTTAGTCATGCAAACAAACAATCAAAACACATGAACAAGCATCCGATCAGCGATCCATATCACAACGAATTTTTAGCATAATACCATATCATGACTCATATCTGGATGATCTAAAATCTGAATAATGATTGGAATATCAGTTTTACATTTTGAACAAATAGTTGTTTGATTTTTCAATATCATCTCTCTGGAGCACACTCAATGATGTACTAAACTAGAGTGGCAAGGAAGGAGGATGATTTTTCTTTGTCTGTTGTCTGGAGGTTAACTATCGATTTGATGCAAATATGTCAGGAAACATGATTTCCAAAGTGTATCATCGACGATTGTTCCACATTTGCATCAGGAGGTGGTTAGTCTTTGCCTATTTATGCAAGAAATGCTCAGGTCATCTCGGTTCAATTATACCTCGATGCTTGTGTTCGCTTGCTATATCAAAAATCATAAAAGTTGTACTTAACTCATCATTGGTGCTAATCTCCCCTATGATGCTTGTACATACTTCCAACATTTTATAAGGCTCTATGATGATTCACAAAAGCTACTCAAAGGCTCAATGAACAGTTGGTTTTATTTAGTGGCATTTCATTTAGATTAATGTATATTTTTTGCATACTAGATTCGCATTAGAGTTTCACACAAGGTTGAACATATAAATCAACGGTTGTCATGTCTCTTTGGATTATATGTGGAGTACATTCAGACATTTGTTTCATCCTCATTTCATTATCATTTCATCTTGGTCTTGTGCCTATCATATAGTTTAAACATTCATCATTTGGGACCTGTCTCAATCATTTATCCTTCCTACTGCATTATCATTTTATATCTCATATCGTTTCATTGCATATCAAGGGACATCCTCATTTTTTTTATCATCTTGATTTCATTCTAAAATCATTCCAATCCTTTTATCATTTCATATCATTCATTCATACATTTAACCATTTTTTTTATTATTATCCCATCCATCAGTACATTTCATTTCATTACATATCATTTCAATTTTCTCATTTTATCATTACATTTTCCATAACATTTCCACTTTATCCTTATATCATTTCATTCCATTTCATTTTTCATTTTTTATTCCATTTCTTTTTTTTACATTATATCTCATTTCATTACTTAATCATTTTTCATATTCATCACATCATTTTCTCATCATTATCATATCCTTATTATTCATATAATTATCATTTATCATCTCGACGGTTCACATCCTTTTATCATCTCAGGTCATTTCATCATTCATTTTATTTTATCATTACATTTACTTACATTTTATCATCTCCGCTCATTACAGTTCATTTTATCATTCCGCATCATTTTATCATTTCATTCCATTACATATCAGTACATTATATTTTTCCATATCATCTCATTTTCATTACATTTCATTACATTTCATATCATTACATCTCATTTTATCAATCTCATCAATCTTTTTCATATTCATTACACTACATTTCATACATTTCATCATTTATCATTCACATCTTTTTTCATTTTTAAATACCATTTATACAACATTTGATTCATATTACATATCATATGGCAACATCATCACATCACATCATCATCCTTTATAACATTTTGGAAATTCAAAAACACAATAATTTCATACAAACATTACATTTCCACATCATTCATAATTCATATCATATCATATCATCTAGACACCTGGCATTTTTACCATCATCATCCACCTGCATAAGATCATTAGTACACATCATATCGCACATCATCATATCATAATAATATCACATCATCCTACAAATCATGTTAGTCAGTAGATCATATATCAAATATCCATATCACATAAGCAAGGAAATACATGCATATACATCTCATATCATCATGTCACATGCAATACATCCTCAAAATTCATCACCGCTGCATATCATCGCTCATAAAAAATACATACAAATGTCCAATAGTCCAATGACACTGAAAAGTGTCAAAAGAAACATGAGATATGATAAAAAATCAATGTACATGCTCCAAAGAATATGAGATACATCATATAAAATCTTGCATATATCAATCACGACTGGCTAGTAGAACCCCCTGATGGAGCTGGTCTCACCGATGGTGGCCTACCACTCGTCCCTGCATTTGGATCCCGTCGAGGACCAGTAACCCCCAGGCTCAGTGTACCTGTCTGTGTCCTACTCCTGGTCCTAGAGTGGGACAGTGGGAATGGCTCTCTACGGGAGGACATAACTCCTCGTATTTGACCTGGTAATACTCAGCCTCTCTGGAAAATCCCAAAGCCCTTTGCAATGGCCTCTCATAAAGATGCACTCTCCACAGTGCCCATCAGCGTTTGTGCAACACCCTCGGCCTCTATCTCCCTCTGTCTCAAGGAATCTCTCTCTATAATTAGTTGGGCTAACTGTGGGTCTGGGGTAAGGGGATGTGTATGTGCTTGTGCCAATGCATGTGCATGTGCCTGTGCCTATGCCTGTGCCTGTGCCTATGCCTGTGACTGTGCCAGCTATGCCTGTAGTTGTGCGACCAATCCCTGTGCCTACAACAACTGACTCTGCAACTGCACTTGTTGTCCCTACAATGTCTACACCTAGGCCTGTAGGGTATCTATCTGTCCCTGCTGTGACGAGGAACCAACCCTGATCACTATCCTCCGTCCAATCCCAGTCCTCGGCCTCTGCATGATCTGGATACCACGCAAAATATCTAGCCTCGGCCTCCCTGGCACCTACCCCTCATCTTCGCCGTCATCCCCGTCATCCCCATCTGAGCTATCATGATCCTCTCCGCTCTCCTCCTCCTCTCCTCTGACCTCCACCTGCTCACCATCGGCCACATCCTCCTGTCTCCCTACCCCTGGCTGAGGTACCACCAAAATGGGTGCTGGCTCATCAGGACCAGTAAATCATGGAAAAGGATGTGTATGATAATAGACTGAATACTCGTCAGACATGCCAACATCAACAATATCCCGTCTATCATGCTAGGCCATGGGCGCTAAAGCCATGTACTCTGTATAAGCTATCTGGTATGAAATACCAGGTCCCCATCCTGCCTCATCCTTGCTCCGTGCATAGTGAGAAACTCCTTCAGGCATACCCTAAGTGAATCCAAACTGTTGTTGTACTTGCATGGCCAAAAAACTCTCAATAATAAATGGAGTACATTCTATCAAAAACTGTGAAATACCTACAAATGGCATCTCTAGGTGATCTGTATCCCATGGCTCACAATCTAGGTATGGTCGCCATATCACTACATCAAGCTCATCCAGGCACCATCTCC
Source organism: Sequoia sempervirens (assembly GCA_007258455.2). Lineage (NCBI taxonomy): Eukaryota > Viridiplantae > Streptophyta > Pinopsida > Cupressales > Cupressaceae > Sequoia > Sequoia sempervirens. The sequence continues at coordinate 36,629 of VDFB02272412.1, read as the reverse complement.
AATAATCCGCCTTGCCCAGCTTAGGTTGGACAAGGAACATCGAATATGCATATACATAAGGCCTTCCTGGCGGCCTCACTCTGGGGCATGCTAGTCTCATCATTGCAAGATGCTCCCATGCCCAGATCTGTAGTAGTGTCACGCCGCATGATAAACTACATGCACCCCTGTATACCACATGATGTAAATCATGATATAGGTGAGCTAGCATACAACTCCCCCAGGCATATCTCCATGGCTGTAGCAACATCTACTCCAGGATCCTTCCCCATCCCACTTATAATCCCTTTGACCGGCGATCCAGACAAAGGAGACCTCCAATGAATGCACCTAAAACTGCAGGCAAGGCTGGACATCCTTTGAAGTCAGCCCATGGCACCCAGTACCCTGCTATCTGCACATCACCAAACACTCTCCTCAGTGCATCTGTACCACCGAGCTCCTTGTGATCATAGAGCACAAGGGCGCCAACCATAGGAATACCCAAAATCCTGTACACATCCTCTAGAGTCACAGTCACCTCACCAGTCAGCAAATGAAAGGTGTTGTGCTCCGAATGCCACCTCTTTGCCAATGTGGTCAACAGTCCCCTGTTGAGCCGAATCGGAGGCATGGACAACAACGGTTTCAATCCACATGTCCCTATCAATGCTACCTCATCTGGTGTCAGCTTGGCTATCCTATCCCACCCTACCGAGTGACGCTCCCTAATTTGGAGGCTTTTGAAAACCTCTTATTTTCAATTATCATAAAAACAATCAATCAACATCATATCAATGATTCAATCTCAATTCAACAAAATCAATCTGTCTCATATCTACCCATGACCCATATCAGTGACACATACTCATCAGATCCATATCAAGTGACCCATATCAATGCACAATCTATCTATCTGAATATCATGTCATCAATTACTATTTGTTTTCTATCGCAGAAAGCAGATTTATTAGAAAGCGATCAATCATCTACTATTTGTTTTCTATCGCAGGAAGCAAATTTATCAGAAAAAAATCAATCATCCATTACTATTTGTTTTCTATCGCAGAAAGAAAATTTATCAAAAAGCAATCAATCATCTACTATTTGTTTTCTATCACAGAAAGAAAATATATCAGAAATCAATCAATCATCTACTATTTGTTTTCTATCGCAAAAAGAAAATTTATCAGCAATCCTATCAATCATTTAATCTTTGTTGTTCATACAGGGGACACAAATTTATCAGCTATCTACTCTTTGATTTCTATTTTGGAAACAAAGTTATCAATTATTTATCAGATTTCAACATGATGATAAGAAAATTTCTCTATCTATTGACCAAGGAGGCAATATACATCATCATTTTTACATCAATTTCATTAAATCACACATTCTGTCTCTTTTTACCAAATGCGCTAATCTGTGGTCTCTATGCGTTAAAACTCATATGCGCTATTTTGTATCCTGGATGCGCTAAAACTCAAATGTGTCATTCTTTTCCCTAGATGCGCTAAAAAATTTCCTCTATGTGCTATTTCCCTCTAAGCGCTAAAAATCTACACCTAAGTGCCACTTCATTTCCTGGATGTGCGCTAACCCTATATGCGCTACTGTTTTTCCTAGATGCGCTAAAACCCTAATTTTTATATGGCATCCTATATGCGCTCCTCTTTTTATCGAATGCACTAAACTGGTTTCTACACTAAACATTTTAAATCTATCCTATATGCGCTACTCTTTTCATCGAAAGCGCTCACACAGTTATCGCAAGCGCTAAAATTTTTCTAAATGCGCTAAAACGAAATTTCTAAACCTAAATCCACAGAAAAACAGGAAAATTTTACTCAAAAACGGAAAAATTTGAACGCACAAGAGGTTTGGTGGACTCACCGGTGGTCCATACGCAATTGGCCTCTGGTATCAGCGGGACCGTTCAAATCTATGACGATGATATGGAATCTCCATTTCACCAAGTCACTATCAAAGCTACAGGATTCTCAAAGTCAAAAAGTGCAAATGATTTGTCCTTTTCTCCTTTTTACCTTTTAAAGGTCAACTAAAGGTGAGTTTTTGTGACATTTTTCATTTTTTTATCTAACTTTGACTTTATTTTCACATTGGGGCATCCTTATACATCATTTTTTGTTTGTTTGAGAGCTAAATCACTGAATTCCAATCAACATCAAAATCTCATCATCAACTCAAATTTTTCAAATTTTATGAAAAACCTCATAATCATCAGTGATTTACCTCCCGAGGGGGCATCATTAACACCGACAACATCTTTTAATTGGAAACATATCAAAATCAGGACAGGGGCATATTTTTCAGAAAAGGGGCAAAGTCAAACACAACAAAATTTTGAAAGCAGGAATATTTTCTTTGAAGCAATGTGTTTCACACATCACTTCAAAGAGGGGAAAAATGTAGATGCATAAAATTGGTCATATCTGATTAATCCTGGCATTTAATTAAATATTTAGTATTTAATTAATTTCCCTAAAGTCTTCTACATATGATTAAATTTAATTAATTTAATTATATTGTTCATTCAATTTATTCTTCTATTATGATTAAATAAATCAATTTTTATTTAATTATTTCACATTCAAATGTCAACTTGATTAATTGAATAAATACATTTTATTTATTTTAATTAATTATCACTTTTTGAATTTAATTAAATCTTTTTTATTTAATTAAATTTAAATATTTCTTTTCAAATCTTCCTTCTAGTTAATTAAATATATTATTTAATTAATTTCATTTACATACCATTTCTTAAAGGTTTAATTGAATATCTTTCTAGAATCGTGATTAAATATTCTATTTAATTATGAAATCTTCCATTATTCTTCAAATCTAGGGTAAATATTCTATTTTAAGAAGAATCTCTGTGTCACCCATAAATAAATAATTGAATTCAATAATTCATTATTTATCTTCTTCAAAATCTTCCCATAATTTCACAAAAAGATGATTTTTAACAAATCATCTTCACCATCTTATCTTACCTCTTTTACAGAAAAAGAAAACAAATCTTGCTTTCTGCTTTCTTATGTTTTTCTTCAGTCTTATCCATCCTCAACCGTTCGATCTTCCAGGAGTTTTCACAATCGTTGATCATAGCAACCAATCAGAAGCTTTTGAAAAACTCTATAAATAGCACAGCCAATCTAAGCAAGGGTTACACAACACGTATCAGATTAATTAGAGATTAATTACATTATAGTGTTATAGTTTTATTATTCATAGCATCATCATAGTCTTTCATTTTCAGCAAACCATGTCTTAGCATAAGTATTACGTGCATTTCATATCCAATCTCGTTCTTTAGGAGGACTGTTCATTGAGCCTATCATACAATCTGAGAGCCAACGAGAATCAATGAAAATACTGAAGATAGAGGATGATAGGACGACATCGATAACAGGATACTGAGTTTGCAATCTTTATTACTTTAATATTCTATTTTGATATAATGTCTTATTGGTGTGTTTGATTCATTTCATTTTTATATATTTAACGCTCACAAAATCGACCACACAGATGCCATTTAATTGCAATCTTAACATATTTCATGTATCTCCTAAGTCCTTGGAATGTGTTCCCCAACACTAGGATTAGAAAGAGATTAAATTCGAATGAAATGAACATGTAAATTGACATTTTCAATTATTCCTAAATGATAGGAACATGTGGGGGCATCCAAGAAGAGCTCCTACAAAATAGGAGCACATGGAGCACCCACAAGGAAGGTGGAACCCACCTTGCTTAAGTAAACTATTTGGAGGATTGATAACAATTCATTAATGCATGTAAAGATCCTACAAATTAGGGATTGATATTTACATGAGTGGAGTTCAGTTCAATTCAGTTCAGTATTAGTTCAGCTTAGTTCAGTTCAGTTATGATTTAGTTATCTTTAGTTACATGTAGTTAGTTTGAGTTGAATGTTAGTTGACTTTAGTTGACTTGAGTTGCATGACTAATGACTTCAGTTGCATGACAAATAACAGGTGGATACTTTCAGTTAAGTGGGGATGATCAGTCATGCATAATGTTTGCATGAATTGATGGAGAGATATGTTTTAGTTAACTAAGATTGACTTGGGACCAACTTGGGCGCCCAAGTTGGAATCTTTGAGTTAACACCTTTTGCATGAGAAGATATTTACAAGGCTTAGTTAAGTGGGCCCATTCTTGGGCACCAACTTTGAGGTGATGCTTGCAAGATATTTTCTTGACCAAAGATCAGTTAAGTGTTCAATTTGGGGTGCCTAAATTGAGGAGACTTTGGTTTTGACTTCATGTTATAGTGTGGAACTCTACTTGTACAATCTAGGCATGGATTTTTTAGAGGAGCTTTATGCTCTTGTATTTGATAACTCTTATGAGTTTACATTCTCATTAATTGTCTATTTATTTCAGAAATTTCATCAGAGTTTATTGCAGGTTAGCAGGTTGAGCTTGTGCATGTGTGAGGGTTTGAAGCATGACATGGGATGTGTGGATTCATGCTTGGTCACATGGAATACATGTATATCTTGTGCTACGGAAAGTGTATGAGAGTTTTGTGTAGGTTGTGAAGAAGGATTGCTGAAGGCAAGGAAGCATAACAATCAAGGATTGATACCGTATTATTGCAATCTTGTTCTAAGGTTAAATAATACAAGCACTATTGATTTTGGTGGAGTTTTTTCCCGAAAGAGTTTCTCTGCGTATATGTTGTGTCACTTCTATCTTCTTTTCTCATTCTTATAAAATATTTTGTTTCTTTCTACAATTGGTAAAATTGATCTAAATAGATTAATCATACACAAAGAATTGTGACAAAGAACACTTAATTAAATCTATAGTCACATAGGTTTACAAGTTTTAAGCTACAATTTCACATTCATTTTCAACAAGGATGATGATCAAATATAGAGAATGGATAAAATATGACCCTACTACCACCATCCATTTGATCAAAATTGAAGAAGTCCCCATTAGCATAGAATCTATCTAGCCTGCAATATATTCTCTTATTTCCTTTTTGTGAATTACACCATGTGAACCAAATATCTTTATTTTATTTTTTTAATCCTTCAAGAGGATCAATTAGATTGAGTTTATTTTTAATTTTATACAAAAAATATTTCCCATTTCCTTTCCACTCCATGTCAATACCTCTAGATTTATCTTCTATATTATCAATCATATTGAAGTACCACACCACAATCCATTGGATCCTGAAGATTATACATGCATTTCCAAAGCTAAATCATCTCTCTATACTCATTAGGAGTATAGGTTGAGTAAAGACCAAATATCTTATTCTCCTTTTCAATAATAATCCATACTACCCTATTGCATGGATAGGTTCCATACTCAATCACAAATTGAGCCCACTTATTAGATAATAGGATGGCTAAGTCCCCCTTACCTCCTCCATGCTATATAATAAATTGGGTAGACTCTTTCCATATTAATTTTGGGTTACTTTCCAATGTAAATTTAATAGTCTTTACCTTTTAACAAGATAGCATCTTTGTATTTGTCAAGATTTAGGTATCTCCTAATAATGTATTTCCTATCTAGGGATTCAAGTCCCCTGGCATTCCAATTGGTATAGTTAAAGATCATCTTTAATTATCATTTGAGAGTCATCCTTAGGATTCATAAAACTACCAAAGCATTTAGGAAATATCTCATCTCTTTCTTTTCTCTTCAAGCAAGTCTCAATCTCCTCTTTACTCCTCTTTTTTCTCTTTTTCATTTCTACTTTTACCCATCCATTTACTAAAGAGAGGTCTCCCACTTCCTTAGACAAATTATTTTCTCTAGTTATGGGTTAGGCATCTATCTTAGGATGTATATTCCCATATGTGGTCTCCTCATTAGAAAAATACCCTATAACCCTTGTTGGATCCTCCTTTCTATTCAAAAAAATCATTTCAATTTCATTATATAAGACTTCTAATTGAGCTTGTGTAAGACTAACACCTAGAAAACTTCATTTTGTCAAAGTTTAGAAATAGGCAAGGGAGGCTTAGTGGGAGTATTCACACTATTATTCTCTACATATTCCTCCTTATTGAACCTCTCATTTTTGTCCTTAAGCTTAGCAACCCTCTACTCTCTCTTGTCTAAGACTAAAACTTGGGCATCATTCTTTTGTCTAGGGTTAGAATTAGGCAAGGATATCATAGTGGGGCTTTTCATTTTATTATTTTCCAAACTAAGATTGTCAATGTTTGAAAAATCATTTGTATCCTTCAACTCTTTGACATCTACATTTTTGGTCTCATATTCTTGTAAAACATTCATAACCTTAGAATTTGCATTTTTTCCATGATATTTGATTTTTTGAATACCCTTTATTGTATCATCCACTTCATTTCCAGAATCACCATTATTTTGTGCCTCCTCATTGGACAAGGGTTCCATGACCCTTGAAGAATTCTCATTTTTATTCCCATTACTTCTATTTTTATTATTGGTTTGAGCAATCATCTGTTTAATCTTGTCTAAGACTAACTCTTGGGTATTTTTCTTGTGCCCGTGGTTATTGTTAGTTATAGTTAACTGATTAGAATTATGCTCTCCTCGGGGGTGCCATCAATGAGGAGTGAATAGGTAATTCCCACTTTAGTGGACACTACCTCGATGATTTGGTACTTATAATACTAGAGATTGCATCCTTGGATTTACTACTAGGTTTTTAATAAAGACCTCTTCAGAATATTCCACTTGGCTAGCATTTGTGACTTCCTTGCTATCGATGTCTTGATTATTTTTACTAGGGTTTACAATAATCATTACCATATTATCATTGAATTTTATTAATTTGGAAGTTATTTTTGCATCATTAACTTTCTCATCATTCCCCCTCCCCTCTACAAAGTTTCTAGGGTTTGAATTGCTTGGTTTTGGGTTAAATTTGGGGTCTCCCAACTTGCCCTTAAAAATAGGGAAGTTTCTTCTCATATTTCCTTCCTTTTTACATAGGAAAAAACAATTAGACCACCTAAGATCTCAATTTTGTAGGACACCAATATTTTCCTAGCATCAATTTCAATTTCCTTAGGAAAATCCATCCCTAGGGACAAAAAAACCAATAATCTTGCAACTATATGCAATAGGGTAGCCTTAGTTTCTTCCACCCTCATTACTTTTCCTAGTGGAGAAGAGTGTGTGCAAGAAGTTGAGTCCACTTTTTGGCCAAAAAGTGGTGTTTTCCCTGATTTTTAGAATTTTTCAAAATTGACCTAAAAATTTGAAGCACTTAAATACTAAATCTTTAAAAAATTCAGTAATATGAAATGTATTACTTAGAGTCTAGTTTCCAAATATGTAATTTCTTTTAATACTCAGATGACACAAATTGATTTTTAATAGGCATGTCTAAAAACCATTGTTTAGAATTCACTTTTTTTTTAACCATACCTTGTGTATACGCATAAAAATGGTCATGTCTATAATCCTGGCAATTAATTAAATATTTATTATTTAATTAGTTTTCTAAAGTCCTCTACATATGATTAAATTTAATTAATTTAATTATATTGTTCATTTATCTTATTCTTCTTTCGTAATTAAATAAAATTTATTTTATTTAATTATTTTTCATATGTCCACTTAATTAATTAAATAAATACATTTTATTTATTTAAATTAATTATCATTGTTTGAATTTAAATTAAATCTTTTGATTTAATTGAGTTTAAATATTTCTCTTTCTTCTATTTTAATTTCTTCTTCTAATTAATTAAATGTTTCATTTAATTAATATTCAAAGAAAGTGATTTAATTAAATAAATCTTATTTAATTAAAGATCTTATGCTTTCTTTCTAAAAACACAACTAGATATTTTATTATCTTTTGTTTTCTTCTCATATCATAATTAAATATTTTATTTAAATATGAGATCTTCTGCTTTCTTCAAAAAATCTAATTAAAGCTTTATTCTTATCACAAACTTTCTTCTGCTTTAAAAGCTTAATTAAATATTTTATTTAATTAAGAAAAGCTGAATGTCCTCCACAAATAAATAATTGATTTTTTTTTCATTATTTATCAGCTTTTAAATCTTTCTTTTATTCTTTTAAAGAAAGATGATTTCTTATCTTCTTATCTTTTCCTCTTTCATAAAAATAGAAAAATCTTGTTTTTAGGTTTCTTCTATTTTCTCTTCAATTTCATCCTTCTTCAGCCATTCGATCTGCCAGGAATTATCACAACCGTTAATCAAGACAGCCAATCAAAATCATTCGAAAAACTCTATAAATACCTGTGTGAATCCAAGCATTGATAATAGGCAATTAATTAGAGTTCATACATTTAATTCATTTAGTATTCATTTATCATAGCATCATGGTTATTTCAAGCATATTAGTCTTATTCCATATCATAGCTTAAATCTTGCATCATGCATCATCTTTGAATCTCGTTCTTTAGAAAGACAGTTTGTTGAGCCTAGCCTACAATCTAAGAACAAAAGCTGGAATTGACAAAAACACTAAAGATAGAGGACGACAGGACCACAATCGAAGCAGAATACTGAGTTTGCATTTACTTACTTCTTTCGTTCTGTTTTGATACAATGTCTTATCGGTGTGCTTAAATAGTATTTTATTTCAATTCATTTACGCATATTATTTTTGATCACACATTAAATGGCGCCCACCGTGGGGCCTATGCCCCCATTTTAGACTTCTTTCTTGTAGGTTTTTCTTGCAGGTTTTCTGACATCCGAGAGCGCATCTGGAAGATTCGAATTTTTTTATTTTGCAGGTATTTCGGCGCATCTGAAGACTGTTTCGGCGCATCTGGGCATTTCTGCAGCGCATCTGGGAAACAGAGTGGCACATCCGAGAATTTCTGCAGAGCATATAGGAATTTATTTACCGCATTTAGGAACATCATTTAGCGCATTCAAATATGTTTTGGAAATTTTTTTAAAAAAATTTGCATTTAGATTAGCGCATATAGCTTCCGTTTTAGCGCATCTAGGTAACAGAGTTGTGCTCCTAGATTCTGTTATTGCACATATAGATTTTTGTTATTGCGCATTTAGGTTATGTTATAGCGCATATAGGCTTTGTTTTCACGCATCTAAGTAACAGAGTGGCACATCTGGGTTCTGTTTTAGCGCATTTGAGTGACAGAGTTGCGCATCTGGATTTGTAACACAGATTCTGAGTCTGACGCCTTCCGCAGACAGAATTTCTTTCTTTCTTTCTTGCTGGATTTAAAATGAATCAATCTAGGGTAGCCACCACACCTTTATCATGCAGTTAAAATGAACCCCATGTCTGTTGTGAAGCAAAATCTTCATTTAGATTAAATCATTTTGATTTTGGTGCTCCTAAAATGAATCTGTCTACTCTTATTGACTGTGTTTGAAAGTGGTAGGTGATTATGCTCTCACCCTGTGCAAACTAGGTGATCAGAAAACTAGACCCACTTTTCCCTGTGTAACCCTGACTTGATAATCGAAGTATCCTCTCCCCTTGCGCACTTGTGCGATCCTAGGTGTAAGAGAAATGGTTATTGACTCTAGAAATTGGGCCTGCCTGGGGATTTCATCACCCCAACATGACTCAAACCGGTAATGGAGCTAAGGCCAAGCTACCCCCAACCGGTATATAAATGTAAATCTTAAGGGAAAACCTAAGGTTGCTTGTGCGGATGTGTCATATGGACGGAGTTGTACTCCTTTAAACCCTGTTGAGCTTAACCTCTTCAGGCTAGAGTGCCACCTTAATGGTGATTAATCTCTTGCCCCATGTATGGCCACTCGAACGGGGGTCCCGAACTAAAAAAATTTGTGTAGTAAGCCAAAATCCTTCTATTTGCTAGCGCAGCACCGGTCGGTGTGAAGGCATCCACACTTTCGCAGTTTGTAGTAGAGGTGATCAGCTCGCCATGGGAGTTTCATGGGGGTTGGAAGCTTGGTTGGCCTGAGAAAAGAGTGCACTATAAGGGGGAGCCCGTGCAGCCAAGCTTCTGAATTCACACTCTACAGATATGCGGTTACATGGAATCTAGAGGATATTGTCTTGGCCTAACCTAGGTTGTGCTTGTCTTATTCTGTGCTTGGATACGATCAACTTAAATCAGACTGTTTGCTGTGTTTTCAAGAACATTAATTCAGATAAAGGATCATCCAAAACGAACATGAAAAACTTCGGCTGAATTTTCAAAACTGGTCAAAAACTGTCTTTAGAAAACTGTTTTAGCGCATCTAGGAAAAACTGCAGTGCATATAAACTTTGTTCTGGCGCATCCACTGGCTATTTCATGGCATCTGAGTCATCTTTGGGCGCATTTAGGAAAACTGTTTTAGCACATCTGTGCTCTGTTTCTATGCATTTAAGGTATTCTGCAGTGCATTTGACTCTTTCTCCAGCGCATATACCTCTTCCTACAGCGCATTTAGGAAACAGAATAGCGCTTCTGAATTTCTGTCAAAATTTTTATAGACCCGAATCTCTGAGATTTCTCTCCCATGTTGAGAAAGTGGAAATCAACCAAGTTCACCAAGAAATCAGTCTTCAATAGGATCAAGAAGCCCAAAACGAACTTAAGTTACAAAGAAACCTTAGACCGCAGAGAATTTTTGTATAAGAGTCGACACGTCTTACTCCATCATCGCACATTTCTCCATAGATACCAGGACTACATTAGAGGATTTACTGAAGATTATGCTGTGGAACCTTTGGCTACTCAAGCTTATTATCAAAGATTAGCATTATCTCAACATCACAATCTTGATCAACCTCTTGAGTTTGAGAATATACCACAACTTTCAATTGAATACTCAACGCATCCTAGTCAAATCCTTCAGTAACCTTCAATCATATCCTATGATTTCTTACGTATGCCTGTTTTTACAAGATCTCAACGCAACAAACTAGGAGAAACATCTCAACAAGAAATTCCCACCCACAACATCCAAGAAAAAGGTGAACGTCCTCTTTTTAGTATAAGTCGCAATCCTCTTTTTAGTGATGACAATATGGCTGATAGAGAGGAAAATCCATTTCATAAGAACAAAGACATGAACAAAACTCCCGTAGATAGCGATGACGAGCAAGAACTTCATATTAGAGAGGCTGAACAAGACCCCAAGTTTCTTAAAGCCCTTGAAAAGATTCTACAACGTGACAAAGAAAAGTATTTTCTCTTCTTAGCTGATCAAGGAGCTAAACTGCCTAAGGATTTTGATACTAAGAAATTAAAGAGCAAAGAAGAAGAAACATCCCCATCTGATTTTGCTATTCTTACACAACAGTTTAAAGCACTCCAAGGACAAGTCAAAGAGTTACAAGGGGGGACCACAACCAAGAAATACACGCTGGATGACATATGTCCTTATCCTTTTGATAGAAATCTCAACATGATTCCATTTCCTAAACATTGTGAAATTCCCAAATTTGATCGTTATAATGGGAAATCGGATCCAGTTGACCACGTTAGAGACTTTCAAAACATGACATTGGAATTTTCCCATGAGGATACTTATTTATTACGATTATTCCCTCGGAGCCTTGGAGTTAACTCCATGGAATGGTTATCTAAGATTACACCTCCTGTTCAAACATTCGAGGAATTGATCAATTTGTTCATAGCACAATACGCCTACAACATTCAACACCAAATCACCATGATTGATCTTTGCAAAGTTGCGCAAAAACCTGGTGAACCTTTCACTATCTTTCTTCAAAGATGGAGAAGAATGTTGGCTAGGTACCCACGACATGTTCCTGAAAAGGAAAAAATGGTTACTTTCATCAATAGCCTCAACTCAGAAATGAGCTATCGCTTAAAATCTACATTGTCCACCCTCCTTTGAGAAATTGATTGAGGATGCCATCACCATCGAAAGTGCTTTGGTCAAAAGAGGGACAATAAAACTTGACAGAGACAACCCTAGCTCATCTAACCATTACAACAATCAAGACAAGTCTAAATTTTGGACTCGCAACAAAAACATTGTAAACGATGGTGTTGTAGATGCAAATCATGTCACATCTAAGCCGTTTGTTCTGAGTGCTCCCAATACTACTCGAAACAATAATTACAACAATGTCAATTCAGTCACGAATCAAGGAAACAATTTTCCTCCAACAAACAACAATCAGGGGACAGTGAACAACCAAAACCATCATGGGAACAACAACAACAACAACAACACTTTAGGGAATACCTCAAACACGAACCCACAATGCTTTTCATTCTTCTCTAATAGAAGAAATTTCACTCCACTAGGACAATCCTTGGAATCTTCTTTCAAAGAGGTTATGGAAAAGAATGTCCTTATGTTACCAGCGCAACGCACTTATGAACCTAGTGTAAAACCTCCATCATGGAATGAAGCTTATTTTTGTGACTACCATAGGTGCAGAGGTCATCGCACAAACAATTGTCAAGCTTTGAAGCATGCTATTCAAGACCTATTTGACAAGGGCATTATCACAGTAGAAGGACAACAAAAATCCAATGAAGATCACCAAGCATTTCGCAACCCTCTACCAAATTATCAAAAGGGAGAGTCTTCGGACAAAAATGTGAACCAAATTGATGACAATGTAATCCGTCACATCTATACGGACGATGAGGGAGTCAATGTTATAAAAATCAAAGAGAAAGTAGACAATGGACAAGTGAATGTCACAACGAGAGCGCAAGCTAAAGTTGTCTTGAAAGGTACCTCTTCAAAATCCACTGAGACCTTCCCTCAACATCAATATGACTTAGTTAACCAACTCCGAAAAACTCTAGCTCAAATTTCCATTTTAGAACTCCTGCAGATTTCTCCTGCACATAAGGAAATTTTAGACAAAGCCCTTTTTGAAACAATTGTATCCACGGATTTGGATGTGAACCGATTTCAAGCCATGGTAGGACATTTGTCCTCACCCACATGTCTTTCATTCTCTGACAAAGATGATGTTTCCATGACTCATCCCCATAATTCTTCATTATACTTAGAGGTCATGATCCATAAGTTTCGTGTTAAACGTGTCCTAATAGATGGAGGGGCTGGTTTAAATATATGTACCTTGAAGGTGGTTGAAGCATTAGGATTTGCAGAAGATTCCATTGATCCTAGAAGGAAGATTACCATCAAATCCTATGATGATGAAGAAAGAACGTCTAAAGGTCTAATCATGCTACCAATCAGAGTGGGACCTGTTATCAAAAATATCTTTTGTCAAGTTCTAGACCGGGATCTTGCATACAATATCTTGTTGGGTCGTCCTTGGATTCACGAAATGCAAGCTGTGTCGTCCACTTACCATCAATGTCTTAAGTTTCCATATGACGGACAGGAAATCACTATACCAGCTGATAATTCAAACACCCAAACTTGTGCCAACGTCAAAGCTCATCAGGATACTTTGGTTCCAAACAATCGAGAAGAACTTGCTAATACTTCTCCTAAGAATGATCCACACATCAGTCAATTAGCCAGAAGCTTTGACAAGAAATTGCAATTTAAGGAAAGTGGAGTTGGGGAATATTCTCTTTGTCTTGCTAATCTACCTACATCACCTCGATCACATGGACAACTTTCTATTACACAATAGATATCAGTAGCATCAACATCAGTACCACTACAAGCAGAACCAACTACCAAGTTCAATGGACAATTTATCAAAGAGAAATTCCCTATGGGGGATCTTGAAGATACAACAATTCTGAATTGGCTTTATAAGGATGAAGATGAAACAGTTCTAAATGTCACCTTACCAACTGATAGATATGGGAAAGGATATTCCATCATGCAAAAGATGGGATATGACAAGGGTCCTCTTGGAAAAAGAAAAGAAGGCGTATTTGAGCCTATCCATCTTCCAGGGCTTGCTGCATATGATAAAACTGGACTAGGCTATGACGCTACCCCATCCAACCAATCATAGGGTAATGTTTTTACACTACAAGAAGGTTCTGATAAGAAATAGGCATGTTTGGCATCAATCCTGAAGTTCATAGAAAATAACTCTGATACAGATTCTGTTGAATATGAATGGGATACCATCCACGATGATGAATTTTGGAGAGACAAAGAGGTAGATGTCATACACAAGTATACACCCACTTTAATCAAAGGAGAAGGTTCAGGGTCCTGACCACAAGAATCTGAACCACAACGCAACTATGACTCTAGTGATACTGAGTCGGATTTTAACGAACAAGACTATCAGGGGAATAGTATCATCATTGACCTACCTCATACCTCGGATCCTACTGATAACTCTGTCTTGACCCTAACCATCGCTGATTTCACACGACCAAATGACTTGTTACCTTTAATCCATCCTGATCTCATTGACTGGGATCTAACCGAACCTATTGATATACCTATTTTTTCAAATGGCGAAGCTATCATAAACTTTCTTTCCGCAGATGATGTAAATGATTGTTCCACTAGCAATTTTCAGTATGAAGTCTTTAATCAGGAGAGTGTCAAGTCTCCTAGCTGCAAAAATGAAAATAAAGAAAAACGATCTAGTGGTGAAAACCAGAATCTGGCAGTACTAGATCAAACAAAAGATAAAATAAAGAGCGTATCAGATGGTGAAAACCTTTTTAAGGCACCAGCTGATGAGACTCTTGACACTCTCCCAGAGCACTATCATGAGCGATCGCCCATCTTGATCGAGCCTACAAAGGAAATCAATATTGCAACTACAGATAATCCAAGGATTCTATAGCTAGCTGAATCAATGACAGATAAAGAAATCCCAGAGTTCATGGATTTTCTCAAAGAAAATCAAGTTAATTTTGCTTGGTCATATGCAGACATGCCAGGTCTTGACCCTAATCTCATAATGCATCATTTTTCTATCAAACCGGGAGCTAAACCAGTAAAACAAAAACTCAGAAAGATGAATCCTCATGTAGCACTACTGGTTAAGGAAGAACTTAAGAAGCTCCTTGATGCAGGCTTTATAAGATCAATTGCCTATGCAGAATGGATCTCCAATATTGTACCAGTAGCAAAGCCAGATAAACACATTAGAATATACACTGACTTCAGAGATCTTAACAAAGCTTGCCCAAAGGATGACTTTCCGCTTCCAAGCATCGACACTATAGTTGATTTGACAGCTGGCCATGCTATGTATTCATTAATGGATGGTTTCTCTGGTTACAACCAAATCAAGATTGCACCAGAAGACCAAGAGAAAACAGCTTTCACTTGTCCGTGGGGAACATACTGTTGGAATTTCATGCCTTTCGGCTTGAAGAATGTTGGGGCTACTTATCAAAGAGCTATGACTACGATCTTCCATGACATGATGCACACATTCATGGAAGATTATGTAGATGACATATTGGAAAAATCATACACTGCAGAAGGACACCTGGAAATATCAAAAATATTTACCAGATTAGAAAAATTCAAAGTTCGCCTAAATCCTAAGAAATGTGTTTTTGGGGTCACATCTGGAAAACTTTTAGGATATATTGTTTCAGAAAAGGGAATTGAAGTAGATCCTGCTAAAGTTCAGGCAATCATGGAGATGCCTCCCCCAAAGAACATCAGTCAATTGAGATCATTACAAGGGCGACTTCAATCCATCAGAAGATTCATTGCGCAATTGGCTGACAAAAGTCTACCATTCACACATCTCCTGCATAAGAATATTCCTTTCAGATGGGATGACAAATGTGAAATGGCATTTCAACAAATCAAGCAGTACCTGATGAATCCACCAATGCTCATATCACCAAATCCAGACAAACCATTGATCCTGTATATTGCTGCAACTGAGACATCCTTGGGGGCATTATTAGCACAAGAAGACCATGAAGGGAAAGAACTTGCAATCTATTACACCAGCAGAACACTAACAAGTCATGAACTTAACTACACTTTCATTGAGAAGGCTTGTTTAGCAGTAGTCTTCGCTTCACAGAATTTTTGATATTACATGCTCTCTCATACAATCAATCTTATTTCAAAAATTGATCCGCTCAAGTATCTACTAAGTAAAGCATCACTAACAGGAAGGTTAGCAAAATGGGTCATGATTTTGAGTGAGTTTGACATCCACTATGTTGATCGCAAAGCAATCAAGGGAAAATTTATTGCTGATCAACTAGCAGATGCTCCTCTACAAATAGAGCACCCCTTACACATTGAATTTCCAGATGCTGATGTTTTCACGGCAGACTCTAAGCAGCTATGGTCCTTATACTTTGACGGTTCTTTTACTCAACATGGATCGGGGGCAGGCATTCTCTTTGTCACCCCTCAAGGACATACTATTCCTTGGTCATATAGGCTAATGTTTCCATGCACCAATAACATAGCCGAATATGAAGCACTCATCACTGGACTAAAGACAGCATTGGACTGGAGGATTACCGAGTTACAAGTTTATGGTGACTCACAACTAGTTATTAATCAAATCAATGATGATTATCAGACTAAAGATGACAAGTTGTTGCCATACAAGAAGATGATTGATGACTTCAAAAAGTACTTTGTGGACATTCAGTTCACACAAATTCCAAGGATTGACAACAAAGCGGCTGACGCTATGGCTATGATCGCCTCATTGATACAACTCCCAGAAAAATAGACTCGCTATGAATTTCTAGTGGAACAATTAGTTACACCTGCCTATGACACACCCGAAAGCCAAATCATCTGCCACCTGGTAGGGTCCGATTCACCCTGGTATGGTAAGATTTATGCCTACCTAAAAGATGACACTTTACCGCCTGACTTATCCCACAACCAAAAACGTAACTTTATCCGACAATCCTCTCGAGATACCCTTATCGCTGATACCCTTTATCGTCGTGGTCTTGATGGTACTTTACTTCGATGTCTTGAACGTGATGAATCCGATAAAGCTTTACAAGAAGTTCATGGGGGCATTTGTGGTACTCATTCGAGTGGACTAACCTTATCTAAGAAATTGATTAGAATGGGTTACTACTGGCCTACAATAGAGAGGTAATCATTCACTTTTGTTAAAACATGCTCAAAATGTCAGATTCATGGGAATCTTATTCATGCTCCTGCACAAGAACTTCACTCATTCACACCAACCTGGCCATTCTCTCAATGGGGGTTAGATCTAGTAGGGAAAATTCATCCTTCATCCTCAAATGGGCATAAGTCCATCATCACGGCGACAAAATATTTCACTAAGTGGATTGAGGTAGTACCTCTCTCTAGAGTCACTGGAAAACAGATTTCATCCTTCATACTCAACTACATTATTTGTCGATATGGTATTCCTAATGCCATTATTACAGATAATGGTCGACCTTTCAAGAATCAGGATGTTGATGAACTTTGTGAAAGATTCCATATTCAGCACAGATATTCAACACCTTACTATCCACAAGGGAATGGTCAAGCAGAAGCCTCAAACAAGACTATACTAAATATTTTGAAGAAGACAGTAAATGATTCAGGGAAAGATTGGCATGTTCAACTCAATCCTGCCTTGTGGGCTTACAGAACTAGTGTCTGAACGCCAATAGGAGCAATGCCTTTTTCCCTTGTCTATGGAGCAGAAGCCATATTACCTTTAGAGGTTGAAATACCTTCACTAAGAGTATCACTGAAAGGTCTCATAACAGATGATGAATACAGAGTCTCCCGCCTACAAGAGTTAGAACTCTTAGATGAAAAGAGACAGAGAGCAGCTGACCATTTGAAAACATACCAACAGATGATGTCTCGCAGCTATAATCACAGAGTAAAGCCACGTACCTTTCAGGAAGGGGATCTAGTCTTGAAAGAAAATCCATGAAATCAACAAGATAGGGAAAAGAAAGGAAATCTTGAACCAAATTGGCTAGGCCCTTACGTGGTTATTGCAGTCTATGGTTCGGGAGCATACAAGTTATCAACACCAGAAGGAGACCTGTTTGATGAACCCATCAATAGTATGCATCTTAAGAAATATTATGTTTAAGTTAGAAAAAGTCCTGAAAAAATACAAAAACAGCAGAAAAAGTCCTGAAAAAAATTCAAAAACAGCGAAAAATACAAAAAATAAAAATAAAAAAATAAAAAAATAAAAAAAAATGTGATAGGGTGAAAACCTGGCAAACAGGCAGTCTATTGACTGAAAAATACAAAAAGAAATCAAAAAGAAATTAGAAAAATGCAATAAATACAGAAAGTGAAAATCTGGCAAACAGACGCTATCTGTACCTCTCCATCTATTAGTTTCTGTTTTGCACTTTGGTTTTTTTTCTTTCCGCATCCTTTTTAGCATCTTAGGATTATAATCGCATCATGCTGCCGTCATTTTTCCTAGAGTGATAAAACGTCTTACCATGGCTTGACTATTGTACATATTCCTTTCCACAAGTTGTGTCAATAAACGGGGCAAAAACTCAACTGGGGGCACTTAACTTTCAGAGCATGCTAAAACAGCTAGACTATAACATAGGATCCGATCATGCCAACAATCAACTCATGCGAAACATTATTTGATCATCAAGCCTTCCCATGAAACACTTTTCAGCAGATACCATATCATTGTCTCTTGGATGATCCAAAAATCTGAATAATGTATGAAATAACAATATTACATGTTTTCCCAAAAATTGTTTGATTTTCGATATCATTACTCTGGAGCACACTCAATGATGTACTGAACTAGAGTGGCAGGGAACGAGAATGATTTTTCTTTGTCTGCTGTCTTGAGATTAACGGTCAATCTGATGCAAATATGTCACATGACGTGATGACTAAAGCAATATCATCGATGACAGTTCCACATTTGCATCAGAAGGGTGGTTAATCTCTGTCTGTTTATGCAAGAAATACTCAGGTCATCTCGGTTCAATTATACCTCGATGCTTGTGTTCACTTGCTATATCAAAAATCATGAAAGTTGTACTCTGGTCATCATTGGCGCTAATTTCCCCTCTGATGCTTGTACATACTTCCAACATTTTAAAATACTCTATGATGATTCAAGAAGGCTTATAACAGGCTCAACAAACTGGTTAGTTTCATTTAGTTGTATATTTGTTAGATCATTGCACATATCTGCATATTGGATTCACATCAGTGTTTTGAACGGCTGAATGAAGGCATTAACGGTTGTCATGTAGTTTTGAACTCTTTGTGGAGGACATTTGGACATCTCATTTATTCTCTTTTCATCCTCATCATTTATCCTTCATTATCATTTTATCATTTATATTTCATCATTCATTATCATTCATTATCATTCTCATTTCTCATTCATTCATTTTTATCATTATCATTTATCCTTTATCATTACTCTCATTTTATCTATCATTTCCTTTATTGTTAATATTATTATTCCCATTTTTCCATTCATCTCTATTCATTAATGATGATCTGGCGGATTATTTTATCCTTTTGTCCTGATTAACGTCCTTTATTCTTCCATCGGATTATGATGATCGACATTTGTATTTTACTTTATATTATTACTTTGATTTCACTCGATGCCGGATTATTATAATCTTTATTTATTATCATCACATATTTCTTTATTCCATAAACATTTTGCCAAATATAATATTTATCTTTTTCCACCACTCATCATTATTATTCATATCACATTCATTATCTATCATTTCACGATGCATTTCATACATTGAAAAATTCACAAATCAACAAATTCATATATACATCATTACAAATCATTGCACCTACATCATAGATCGTCCATTTACATCACATCATTAAATCATCCTGCATCATAAGATTAGTCCGTAAAAATAATAAAAACATATCAAAATCCATCTCATATCATACATGCATAAAAGTAACATCCATATCACATCACAAATGCATAAACATATCATCCTCAAAACCATCGCCGCTGCATATCATCGCTCATCAAAATAATACAAGTATCAAATGTCCAATGAAGCTAAAGGGTTCAAAACATAATACATAAGACATGATCAAAACTCAATGTACATAATAAATCAGTCCTAAAATCACTAGCTGGTGGATGCCCCTGAAGGAGCTGGTCCGGAAGGAGGCAGCCTGCCACTTGTACCTGCATCAGGATCCTATCGAGGCCCTGTAACCTCTCTGCCATGTGTCGATGTCCGTGATCGGGTCCTGGTCTTGCTATGTGACTGGGGATAAGGCTCTCGCCGCTCAGGAGGGCATAGCTCCTCATATCGAACTCTATAATACTCGGCCTTTCTGGCTGCCTCAAATCCCTCTGCAATGGCCTCTCGTAATGAGGTACTCTCTATGGTACCCATAAGCCTCTGGGACACACCCTCGGCCTCCAGTGCTCGCCATCTAAGGGTATCCCTCTCTGCTACCAAATCGCGTTGGCCCGAATCGTGGGCGTGCATCTCAACCTGCACTGCAGTTCCTCCTGCTCGAAGCCCTCAACCTCGTTCCGGCTTTGTGCAGCCGTGTGGCCTCGTAACCGCATCTTTGGTCATACTGAAACCGGCTAGCCGGGTTTCAGAATCGCAAGGCTCGCGCCCCGAAATGTTCAACCCCGACCGCATGGCCCATTCAGGTTCGCCGCGAGGATGACACCAATCATGGTCCGGTAGGTTCCGCCACCGCATCTAGCTCGCCGAAGAATTCGGGTGTCTTCGCTGGTTGCCGACCCCGGACTTTATCTCGATTATTATCCTCGGATTACTTTGTCCTTCCTTTACTTCCTTTCTTTCTCTTCCACTTAGTTTCATTCTACCGCTGTTATCCTCTCGATCTCGCTTCCTCGCTTCTCAGTACCTCGACCGCTTCAAGCCTCGTACCAACTGAAATGGATGCGTATGAAAATACTGTGCGTAATCATCCGTCATCCCTGCATCCTGTACCTCTGGCCTGTCGGTCCATACCTTGGGCTGTAAGGTGGAATACTCTGTATAAGTTTCCTGGTATCCAATGCACGGTCCCCATCCTGGATCCCCCTTGCACCGCCCATAATGAGCAATGCCCTGGGGCATCCCCTGTGTGAATCCAAACTATCTAAGGACCCGTAATGCCAAAAATCTCTCAATAATAAAGGGCGTCTGCCCTATCAGATATCGTGGTCTGCAGATAAAAGGCATCTCTAAATGATCTGTCGCCCATGCCTCACAATCTGTGTACGGTCTCCATACCACTACATCAATATCATCCAAAACCCGCCGCCAATACTCTACCTTGCCCAGCCTCTACTAGACAACTGCACCAGAATATGCATATACATACGGCCTCCTTGCTGGCCTATCTCTCGTGCAAAGTGGTCTCGTGACTGCAATGTGCTCCCACGCCCAGATCTGTAGCAACGTCACTCCACTCGCCAAACTCGTAGATCCTTTGTATACAATCTGATGGAGATCGTGGTACAGGTGGGCCAATACACAACTCCCCCAGGCAAACCTTCGTGGCTGTGTAATCATCCACTCCAGCATCCTCCCCCAACCAACTGCGAATCCCTTCGACCGATGGTCCGGTCCAAGGAAGCCTCTGACAAATGCAGCCAACACAACAACTAGAGCGGGATACCTGCTAAAATCCTCCCAGTCTATCCAATAACCATATATGCTCGGATCGCCACAAATCCGCTGTAGCGCCGCGGTACTACCAATCTCCTTGTGGTCATAAACCACAAGGGCACCAACAACCAGGATCCCAAGAATCCTGTATACATCCTCGGGTGTCACACTCATCTCACCCGTCGGTAGGTGAAAGGTGTTATGCTCTGAATGCCATCTCTCTGCCAGAGCGGTCAATAACCCCCTATTGGCCCGAATACCTCACGGCATGGCCAACAATTGTCCTAGTCCACAATCTGATATCAATTGTAACTTGGCAGGGGTCAGCTCTCCTATCCGCTCCCAACATAGTGGGAACCGCTCTCTAATCTGGAGGCTTTTAAAAGCCTCCTATTTTGTTTGATCATCACAAATCCACATCAAATCAGACTCATATCATTTGATCTATCTAGCCAACAAAACATATCTATGACCCATATCAACACAATCAAGCAAATCCAATCAATGACCCATATCAAGTGCTACATCTATCTATTTGCATGTCAAATCAATCTACTCTATCATCATTTACTATTTGTTTTTCTTTTCAGGAAAGCAAATTTATCAACACACGAATCATTTCCTATTTGTACATCAATCATGAATGCAAAATTATATCCTCATTTTACTATTTGGTTTCTATCGCAGAAAGCAAATTTGTCAAACATCTACTCTTTGTTTTTCAATCGCGAGAAGCAAAGTTATCAACCACAAAGTCAATCAATCATTTTACTCTTTGTTGTTCGTCACAAGGTTATCAGCTATCTACTCTTTGTTTTCTATTTGTGGAAGCAAAGTTATCAGTTCTCTATCAGATTTTCTATCATATCTACATGATGGTATTACAATTCATCTATCTATTGACTAAGGAAGCAATTTAAATCATCATTTTTCATCAAACAGGCGTTCTATGCAAAATTTCCTAAATGCGCAATTCTGTTGCCCATATGCGCTAAAACCCAGATGCGCTAAAGTTTTTCTCATATGCGCTAAACTGTTTCCTCGATGTGCTAAAACTCCAAATGCGCTATTCTATCCCGTGGATGCGCCACTCTAACTCCCATATGCGCAACTCTATCAATTTTGGACCCTATTCCTATATGCGCAATTATGTCCCCTAGATGCGCTACGGAATCAATCTAGCCGATTTTGCCCTAGATGCGCAACTCTATCTATCGGATGCACTAAAGGATCAATTTTTACCCTATTCCTATATGCGCTACGGAATTTTCTATATGCGCTAAAAGATTTGTAGAAATGCGCTAAAACTTTTCCTATATGCGCTAAAATGTGCGAAAAAAATAAAGTCCAATTTAACACAATTCAAAACGCGATCTAAAATGCAAAATTTGACAACATAAACTGTTGGAATCACTCACCGGTGGTTCATACGCAGCTGGTCTCTGATATCGGTGCGCTCTCTCGAATCTATGCCTGTGCACTGGGATCTCCATCTCACCAAGTCACTATCATAGCTCACTTTTTACTGTAGCAACAGGGTGAAAATGACACTTCATTTTACCCCTTTTACCTTATAAAGGTCTTTTCGGGTGGGAATTAATGGCATATTATTTTTCATTGGGCCTTCATAATCAGCATCTATCGGGAGCTAAATCACTGTTCCCCTATCACTATCAACCTCTTCTTCTGTGATTTACCTCCCGAGGGGGCATCATCGACATCAAAAATCAGAAACATATCAGGGGCAAAAAAAAATTTATTTTCTTTGAAGCAATGCGTTTCACACATCACTTCAAAGAGGGGCAAAATCTATATGCATAAAAATGGTCATGTCTATAATCCTGGCAATTAATTAAATATTTATTATTTAATTAGTTTTCTAAAGTCCTCTACATATGATTAAATTTAATTAATTTAATTATATTGTTCATTTATCTTATTCTTCTTTCGTAATTAAATAAAATTTATTTTATTTAATTATTTTTCATATGTCCACTTAATTAATTAAATAAATACATTTTATTTATTTAAATTAATTATCATTGTTTGAATTTAAATTAAATCTTTTGATTTAATTAAGTTTAAATATTTCTTTCTTTTATTTTAATTTCTTCTTCTAATTAATTAAATGTTTCATTTAATTAATTTCATAAATGTGATTTAATTAAATAAATCTTATTTAATTAAAGATCTTATGCTTTCTTTCTAAAAAACACAACTAGATATTTTATTATCTTCTGTTTTCTTCTCATATCATAATTAAATATTTTATTTAAATATGAGATCTTCTGCTTTCTTCAAAAACCCTAATTAAAGCTTTATTCTTATCACAAACTTTCTTCTACTTTAAAAGCTTAATTAAATATTTTATTTAATTAAGAAAAGTTGAATGTCCTCCACAAATAAATAATTGAATTTTTAATTCATTATTTATCAGCTTTTAAATCTTTCTTTTATTCTTTTAAAGAAAGATGATTTCTTATCTTCTTATCTTTTCCTCTTTCATAAAAATAGAAAAATCTTGTTTTTAGGTTTCTTCTATTTTCTCTTCAATTTCATCCTTCTTCAGCCATTCGATCTGCCAGGAATTATCACAACCGTTAATCAAGACAGCCAATCAAAATCATTCGAAAAACTCTATAAATACCTATGTGAATCCAAGCATTGATAATAGGCAATTAATTAGAGTTCATGCATTTAATTCATTTAGTATTCATTTATCATAGCATCATGGTTATTTCAAGCATATTAGTCTTATTCCATATCATAGCTTAAATCTTGCATCATGCATCATCTTTGAATCTCGTTCTTTAGAAAGACAGTTTGTTGAGCCTAGCCTACAATCTGAGAACAAAAGCTGGAATCGACAAAAACACTAAAGATAGAGAACGATAGGACGACAATCGAAGCAGAATACTGAGTTTGCATTTACTTACTTCTTTCGTTCTGTTTTGATACAATGTCTTATCGGTGTGCTTAAATAGTATTTTATTTCAATTCATTTACGCATATTATTTTTGATCACACACCTTGCACATGTATGTCATCCATATTTTGACCTAAATAATTATATTTTTCTAAATCCTTTTGGGAAATGATCTCTAACACATTAAAGAATGTTCATGATATTTTTTTGTAATTTTTTTCAATACATTTTTTTTGTTAATTTTCTATTGGTCATAACTGTTGTTCTAAAAATCTCATGTGTACGTCACATAAGATGACCTAAACTTATCATTTTTTATTTTTATTTTTTTTAAATTGAAAATAATTATATGAATATTGTTCACATACAATTTATTTTTCAAAAAATATTTTAATAAAAAGTATTAAAATAATAAAAAACGTGATATTTTAGGTTTGTGAACAAATTTCATAAAAAATTATTTAAAAAATAGAAAAAATAATCCAATTAGATAAAAAAAAATTGCATATTTAGAATCTACACAATCTCATCTAAAATGGGTTTCAATTTCATCAAAATAGTTCTGAAAAAACCTCGTTAGCCATATTGACATAGTCAAAATTTTCTCTTGATATTGTCATAACCTTATACTTGTAAGTCCAAGGCTAAGGGTTGGGTTACCATGCATTTTCTAAGCCTAAATCCAAATGAGATACATGGATTGTGATTTTCAAACCTTTTGGAATGAGTACCCACTTTAAAATGGGTACCTATTCTAAAAAATGAATGGGTACCTATTTTAAAGCTGAAAAATGACACTTCCACCAGAAGTGGACTCAACTTCTTGTACTTACCCAAAAAGTAATTGTGGTAGAAATTCCCACAATTAGGGAGGAACAATTTTTATAGTGGCCCATCTGGGGTAGGAGACAACTAACACTATCTCATTCAAAAATTTTGGAGACCAAGTAATAACACGAAACATGAATTGCCTATATTCTAGAATTCCTTCAAGATAGCTTTTTCCTGCATAGAGTGATTTAAAAAAGCCAGAGACAACCCCCTTTGAATAATTATACAAAATGAGATTTGAAGCCCTAATTTTTTATTCTAGACAATATTAAGCCATTCATCCATAAATTTTCTAGCAAGAATCTTATTACAATCAAAAGTAGCAAGAAAGATAGCAACATTTTTTAATCTCTTTTCTTCCTTGTCCATGGGAGCAACCATATCAAAATTTGGAATGATGACAATTTTCCTAGGGATTTCCAAAGGACACTTACCTTTTCCTCATGTTGGACGATCTCCATAGGTTTCACCATTCACCACAATTTCAAACCTTGTAGATGCCAAAACGCTTTCACCGCGGACCTTTACAAAAATATCTCAAAAAGATCAAACATTACCATTAATGTTCTTATTACTGCCACTTGCCCCTTTCGGGTCATCAGGGGGCTCACCCAGTGCCTTGTCTCCACCCTTTATAAAACCTTGCATACAACTAGGAACCTACTACAAGGATTCAATAAAGGACAGAGTTTTGGAAGGAAAATTTTTGAATTATAGAGCAGGAAACTAATTCAAAATTCACTAAAATGACTAAAAATGCCAAATCAAACATATGCATGAGGAATGAAACCAAGAACACAAAGAGAGAACTTGAAGGAGAGAGCACACCAAAGCCTTAATGGAGGACAACCATTTTGGTGTGAATATATGTCTTGTACCTAGTAATTTATCTTGCTATGGACTTAGGGGACTTATTCACATGTTAAGTTTAATTAGGATATAAGATTCTTTCTAGAAGTCTTAGTTGGATTTTCTATAACTTATCTAGCTTGTAATGCTTGATTCCTAGGTAGTTAGGTTGTTAGTTGTCACATGTCATAAGATTAAGACACATGTCACAATCATGTTTAATCCTATTCCTCACCTTTCCTATATAAGTAAGGTCATTGTACACATTGCAATATACTTCAAACCTCATCATCATTTTGATAGGTCTTAATATCAAGCAAGCTCATATTCTTGTATACCCTCTTGTAGAAGATTTTCATTGTTTTTGCAGGTGGTCTTGGGTATAGAGCTAATCTTTAGCTCTCACATGGTATTAGGGCCAAGCCTTGCAAAACCCTTCTCATATTTGAGGGTTGAGCTATTGCTAGTGAGAAATCTAGGTTATTTTTAGTAAAGTTGAGTATGCTCTTCCCTTGTATCATATGGTGAACCTAGGAATCAAAAAACTTGAAAAAAAATACATGATTTGGAGGGTTTCTTTGTGTAGGTCTTCATTGCAAGTCATTTTTGGCTCATGTTCGAGGAAATCTAGGCTCAAATTTGAGTTTAGGGTGGTTAAGAATGTCAAGATTGGCTTTTTTTTTGCCTACATCTGATATTTTTTGCCAAAGTTATAAGGGTTTGAAGAATTACAAGATCTAGAGGTGGTAGAGCTTATGGTGCATTTTCAGACCAAATTGACCTCATCATCATCTTTAGAAGGACTGAGAGACAAAGTTTGATATAAAATACTCTTATATTTGGTGTCAAGTGCTTTTGAGGCAATTTTTTTACTCGAGTAGGTCGTACAACCCCCTGGGTATAGGTATGATTCATAGAAAAAAATATTTTAAAAATAATTTCTACATTATTATATTTGTAGGTTTATTTATTTTTTATTTTTTATTTCAAGCATTTTTTTTAATAAAGTCTAGCTTTAATATTTTATTTGAGGGAAATTTATTATTCTGTGGATTGGTTTTAAATTTTTGCAGCATTCATTTGTGATTTGATGACATTAATTTGTCACCCCATACTCTATCTTCAGGTGTGGATTCTATTTGTACACCGATATTATTGTGTCAGTTCCTTTGGAAGGTTTTGTCGGCATCTATTCACCAGCTCTTGTGTACTTTCTATCGGGTCAAAACTCTCATCGACACCTTTTTTTTCCATCACATATCAAGTCCCATCCGACAAAGCTCGTAGTTACATCAAGCAATTTTATCAATGACTGGGGGCTTCGCCTTGGGGAGCGGTGCCGCCCTATTGCCATTCAACAACCACCCTGCCACTACCCAGTGTGGCAACACTTTTCTTTTTTGCATCGAGCACTAAGGACATAGGGGTTTTTTCAAATTAAGATAACTTTTGATCCAGGAGGTGATTTTTGCAAACAAGATATCGTTGGAAAGTTGGTTTCGTCAATGTCACAGTGATGAAATTTTTTTCTCAGTATTTTGCTATTTGAAAACATTTATTATAGCATAAACTCAAATCTCCCGTTTGTACCTTCAAGCTCATAATGTTTTGCCTATGTCTCCATTTTTCATGGTTTTTGCGACATTAGAAAGGTATTAAGGAGCTCTATTATTGTGCCCATACACCTTTTCTAGATTCAGCCCTAGGTATTATTTATTCAGTATTTTCCACATTTGGCATTGTGATTGATTACTTGGAAATCGTGACTCCTGGAGAGGTTTTGTCAGTTTGGGAAGGCTTCATATGCAATATACATCATGTTTGGTGGTTTTTGATTATTGTTGAAGGTTAATGTCTTTGTAATTTTGGAGATCTATCATAGTTCATTATGGGGTTTTCATGTCATCCTTCTCTGATTATGTTGAAAAGGGGAAACTATAAACAATGGAGAGATTGCATCATAAAACATCTCTATGAGCTTCCTTTGTTGCCACATTTGTATGATATTTTTCCCCCTCTAGGTACAAGTATACAAAAAATTTCTTAGAATTGCAAAAGGTATGATGTCTTAGGAGTCATTACAATGCATGCTGATGATGACATTTTGAAAGCTAATGACGATTTTGACTGTTCTCATACTCTTTCAACTACAATTTGGGAGATATATGGAGATATTGATACTCCACCATTCCCAAATGATCATGTTTTAGAATGTCATGTGCTTCTTCATTTTTTAGATAGGATACGCTATGATCATGGTACTATGCGAGAGTTTGAAGATTTGGAATACTTTGAATCTTTAGATGAGGATGACAAGGGTTCTTTAGATTCTCCTTCTTCTCTATTAGAGATAGTTGTTGTACCTTCACCTTCAGTGATTCCTTGTACAAAGCCATTGATTGAGGCTCCCATCATTCATGTTCACTAGGACTATACATCTGCTATTGATGATTCATTGAGAAATTCCAATGATTCATTGCAATAGGTATCTCATTGTCTTCTTGATTGGGATTCCTATTTAACAAACATTGCATCCTTGCTTGTGGAGTCTCACATTTCAGATTTGGAGGACACTTTTAATGGGTTATCTCTCCTCTTTGATAACAATGATTGAACCACTATTGTCAAACCATTGTTGTCTTTGGATCTTGTTTAACATCAATTTTTGCATAGTCCTGGTTTGTCGCCTTCTTCATTGATTGGGCATGTACCTAATTTGATTATGGCATCTTCATTTTCAATGGACAAGGAGACACATGATCAGTTTTTAGAGACATCATCATCATACATCTTCATGCTTATTTATTTCAATTCCTATCCAAAACGGGAAGAATTCCTACATTTTTACTTGGTTTTGTTTCTTCCAAAAGGGAGACAAGTTGTTTTTTGACATTGGATCATGTTTTGTCTTCAAGTACTTACCATTTTTTCTGGAGATTACAGATTGTGGGGGGGCTACATAGTCTCTCTATTTCCATCTTATGGGGGGGGCTATTGATTGTAATATATCTATGTGATGGATGGTGTACTTGGGGGGTACCATGGAGTCCTCCATCCTCCATCACTTAATTTTTTCTTTTCTCTCTTTTGGGAGGAGTTTTATTCCATTGAATTTTCTCCTTTTTTTTGTTTGTGAGAGATTGCATTTGCATTTGTACATGGGTACCTAAAATGTCCTTGTAGCTAGGACCCATCTTTGCATCGTTTGCATCATAATATTCCTCTGAAGTTACACTTAAGGGGGGTGTTGGTGTGAATATATGTCTTGTACCTAGTAATTTACCTTGATAGGGACCTAGAGGAGGAATTTTTCACATGTTAAGTTTACTTAGGATATAATATTATTTCTAGAAGTCTTAGTTGGATTTTCTAGAACTTATCCTATCTAGCTTGTAGTGCTTGATTCCTAGGTAGTTAGGTTTCTAGTTTTTAAATGTCATAGGATTAAGACACATGTCACAATCATGTTTAATCTTATTCCTCACCTTTCCTATATAAGCAAGGTCATTGTACACATTGTAATATACTTCATACCTCTATTGGAAATATTGTCATTGATGTCAAAGATACAAAGATGAAGTTTTTTATCATTAATGTCAAAGGAAGAATGAGGAGATTGTTGGATATTGTCATTGATGTCAAGGAAAAGTGGGAATATTAGAATAACTTAAGATAACATATTTGAAAGGTAAAGGTATGGATTACCTTCTTCTACATCATGTAAGATTCAAGAAGATCACATTGAAACTTATATATTGGGCTGATCGCTACTCATAAAGATAAGAATATTAAATTGAAGATGTTTTGGTTATTTACATAAGCATCATATATGAGGTTGATCAGATATGAGAAGAAATATATAAGTATGTATTTTGGATCAGATTCATTGAGTTTGAATGAAGAGGCAACATCAGCGAGTGAAGATTATGAATCAGAATGTTGAAGACGATAAGATAATGAATAGATATACAAGTATGCGAATCTAAAAGAAGAATTAACATCAATTCTGAAATGTTAAGGACATTGATTCTAAAATTCTAATAAGGCATTTAAGACATCAACGTTGATGTGAAAGAGAAGAATAAAATAAAGTATCAATATCTTTTTCAAATCACTGTTCATTAAAGAATGCTAATAAATATTGGCAAATGGTAATCTCGATATCTGTTTCAAATTGTTGTTCATTAATGAATGCTAAAAAAATATTGGAAAATGGTAATCTGTAGTTTATGAAAGGATACAATTTACTTATGACAAGATGTGATTTCAGTAAAAAAAAGTTCATTAAAGTCACATTAATTAAAGAATGTGATTAAGGTATAAAAACAAGAATTAATTTATGAAGAAAATCAGATTTTCAAGAAGTACATTTCACTAATGAAAAGAAGTGCTTCACTTATGGAGTGGTGCGATCCAATTTCAAAAGATGCAACTTCAGATTCATAAAAATAAATTAATTAAAATATGAAATGGTGTGATCTTTCACAAAGGTTGCAATCTTTGATCAACATATATATAAGATTTAATTCATATTTTCAAGATATGAAGTGAGAGGATGACTATGTAAAAGGAAAATTAGAAGTGTATATCATTTTTGTGAGCTTTAAAGAAGAAACATACATCACAATGGAGGAATTAAATTGAAGCAAAAAGCATATCTATTGTGAAGATCTCATATTGATTTTAGTTTTTCAATTAGCCAAGGTTGGTGCCTTGCAAAAGGGAGTTGGTGCTTCTTGTAGTTTGGTGCCTACAAAAATCAATTGGGAGTTGGTGCTTCAAGTAGGTTGGTGCCTACAAAAATTAGTTGGGGGTTGGTGCCTCTAGTAGGTTGGTCCTACAATCATTGTAATTGATATAAATATATAAGATCATTATTTTATTTCATGGTTTTCTCCCGTAAGGGTTTCCACGTAAATCTTGGTGTTATCTTGTTCTTAATTGTTATATTCTTACATGGTTGTTATTGTGATCAATTAAGTTTAATTTTTTTAAAAGTTATATTATACTGATTCACCCCCCCCTCTCAGTATAATCGTGTGCTCATCAACCTCATCATCATTTTGATAGGTCTTAATATCAAGAAAGCTCATATTCTTGCATACCCTCTTGTAGAAGGTTTTCATTTTTTTTACAACTGGTCTTGGGTATAGAGCTAATCTTTAGCTCATACAAACCATTAACCTTCTCTAGAGTTGCAGAGCACCCCTAAGATCAAGTTGACAATATTTAAAATACCTTGATCTACTACCATATATTTGGGTAATAGCCTTTGTAATTTAACAAATTTTGCATCTCTCATTTTTTTTGACTTTGTGGTGTAGATCTACCCAAAAAATTCAATTAATCCTCTCACTAGCCCTCTAACAACCTCCAAAATCATTTTACATCAAAACTCAATTTTTTGACCAAACACTTTTCCCACCCTTGCTTGTTTGCACACATCCAAAGAAACCTATGACTAGGTTTTGAGAGTTAAATGGATTGAATGTGATTCAGACGTAGTTTCTTTATTTAAATCATTTCACTATAAAATAATCATATCTATTTATCATGTGGACCCATGTTTGAACACCCACAAGGGGGATAATTGAGGTAAACTCCCCTTCTAACCCATATTGTTGAAAGTATCCTATCATAAAAGATTTATTTTATATGTTATCTCTAAAAATACTTGAAGAATATCAATAATTGTTATCTCATTTTCATTAGACCATAGAGATATTTTTAGAAATATAAATTTTATCTTCTCAAGTGCCACTAATGGTTAGTTGTCTTGTGTCTATAAGGCCTCCATCCTAGCCACCCACTTGACCATCCCATTCACCTTGGACACCCTATTGTCCTTCTAGTTGGTTTCCATTCACCCAAAATAAACCTAAATTAGGTCATAATTTCACTAAATCAAAACTAGTCCTTCCTTAATCCATTTCCAAGCCATTCATGCTAATATATATAAATTTATCAAGTATAAGTGCCCTATTTTTATTTTATTTCAAAATTTAGTACATTGTATGTTGTATGTGTTCTCAAGCCTAAATTATATATACACACACAAAAAATATTAACATAATTCTCAAGCAAAGTTCTTTACCAACCCTATTGATCACATGCCAAGATTCCATCAAAATTAGGTGAAATAAGTCCATCTCTTTATGCTCACTTTTCCCATCATCTATCTATGAACATGTTTTCTACTAATTGACTACTTTTTATATGTGAAAATTTGATATAGTGTTGAGACTAAATATAAAAAATATAACCCAAAAATATCAAGAGTAGAGAATGTACCAATGTAAGATTTTCCCAAGGGTTACAAGAACTTCTTGTCATCCATCCAAATGGCCACCACTTACCTAAATCAACTCAAATTTCATCAATAGATGTAGAAACTAGTTTGTAGAACTTTTCAAAACTAGTACACATCAACCCAAGTGAATATTGACCCTTTAATTTATATTTTTCCATCACCTAACTTAGCAATTAAATGTCAAAATCTTGATTTTATATGTTTTAGTCAATTTAGTCATCATTTTGATTCTACCTAGCTCATCCCATTTCATTTAGTGGTTTTAATAAGGTTTTGGCTAGTTGGAGATAGTCTTAAGTGTTTTCCTATTGGAATTTGTGTTTGGAATTAATGTCAAATATGGCAAGGTTTCAAGGTGACAGGTGTTATATTCACAATGTTCTCTATTTTTGTGAATCATATGTTGATATATAAGAAGCATTAAGGCTTGTTCAATTTTGTAATGATTTCGTTGTTTATCCAAAGCATGTTCAAAAGGCATATTGTATTTTCGTAAGGCCGCATATTACATCTCCAAATAAGGTTTGGATTATTGTGAGGAAATTGTGTTTTTTCTCAAAGATAATTATGAAGTGGGAAAAGAGTTGCAATGCTAATGTTTTATAAAGTCAACAATTAACATCATTGGATTGTCAGAGGTATTTGTTTAATGGGAATCCTTTCCCATCATAATTCCTGGACTTGAATCATCATTATGTCAAATTTAAAGCTTCTTTGAAACTTTGAGAGACTCGGTGTTTGGTTCATTTTTGTCAGTTAGGGTTTGTTACCCTAACCGTGGCATTGGTCATAAGCGAAGCTGGTTTCAATGTTTGGTTGCATAATCGTTGAAGAGATAAGAATTAGCAACGAAGAACAGGGCAGTGAAGGTGTTTTTGAGTTGACTCAAGGTGTACTCTTTCTATGTCTTTTTTTTACACTTCTTTGTATTTTTTACAAACAATGGGCTTTAGATTGTGTTTTTGTTTTTGGTGATTATGTTAACTGTAATCAGGTTTAGTGCTTATCTAGTTTTTTTTATTGTTGAACGACTGTGGTAGCATTCTGTACAGTTTGTTTTTTTGTAGTTTGAAGTAGATAATACTTCCTTTAATCTACCGCGTGTTCTAGCAGTTTATAGAAGTTGTGTTTTTGTGTCGAACTAATTAAAGAAGCAATATAAACAAAGAAATTTTTGGTTACTGTAACCCCACGGGTCTCCTGGTAGTTTTTGTTTTGAAGAAGAGTTGTAAACAAGTGTTTGTTTATCCCTTAGGCTCGATCTGTATATACTTTGTTAAAATCTCGATTGGGTCTACCGTTAAGAATAAGGGTATTTTTTATTTTATTTTTTTAAAATATCAAATGTTTTCTTTTGATTAGAAAACCCTGTCATTATTTTCTGGATTTGACCCAAGGGTTTATTGTTTGTGGGATTATTATGTTTTGTCGGCTCTGTAGATTATATGACAGTTATATACTGTTTGCTCTTAATGCTTTCTTGACAAGATTATTTTTGATGGATTATAGTTGAAGATTTGTATAAGAAGATGTGCTTTTGCAGCTGGCAAGGGCAGTTTCAGATTTGGTTTCTCATGGAAGTTATTGATACAGTTTCTTCAAAAGGTTTTTACCTAATTCTGGTTTTGTAAAAAAAAGAACATATAAAATGCTTTATTGTGCTCGTGTTTATGATGATGAGAGGTTTTGGAAAGTACAAAATATATCTTTTAGAAAGACAATATATATTGTTTTGAGTTTTGAAATTTATGACTCTGATTCTAAGGTCATTACAGAACAGAGTATGTAATTATTGAAATAGAGATCAACTATGTATTTACATTTCTTTCATACTTGTATGTTTTCAAAAGACTATCAGTGAGATAGCACTATAAGACTATTAGTGAGATAGCACCATTGTCAGTGAGACAAATCAGCTAGTGAGGCCAAGTTCGAGTGGTTTTATTCCCCAGGAGGGTTTCCACTCAAGACAATATTTGTGTCAATCTTTTAAATGTGTTTGCTCATTATTTGTTCATTTGGTTTTTACAGCATAAGTTCTTTCATAATCTAAAAATTGTTAAAAGAATTAAAGAGTTAATTTATCTGTTAACACTGATTCACCCCCTCTTAGTGTTAATTGTACTCCAACAATTGGTATCAGATCCAAACCCTTGTAAGTTAAGTCTTATCATCTTAGGCGATTCCTGGTCATGGAGTACTTGTCATAGCTAAGCGCAAAAGAAACATAGTTGAAAAGAAAAACACTAGTGTCAAGCAAAAAGATAATCAAACAACTCTTGTCATGTCTAGTGAAGCCTTGTCTCAAGAAAATTTCTTGTTAATTGATTCTTTAAATGTTAATAAGAACAATTTTGGAGAAGACAAGATGTCCAATATAGATGTTGATGAATTCATGGTGAATATGAATGAATCAAATATAGAAGTGTGTGATAGTAACCCTGAAGGAGTAGTTGATTTTGAAGGAGAGCTTGTGTATGCTCTAGACATGATTAGAAAACTTGAAAGAGAAAACAAGAAACTCAAGGTTCAAATGGAAGCAAGAAAAAGAGTTGAAGAAGAAAAAGGAGTCAAGTTTAAAGCTACAGAAGAAATACGTAAAGAGTTTGAGGATGAACTTAATTCTTTGAAAAAGAGTGTAGAAAAGAATTCTCTATTAATTTGTTCTAATGATTCAAATAACATAATCTTAAATCTGAAAATAGAGATTGATGAGACAAAGAGGATAGTGGAATTCACAAAGTCTAACTTGGATGCCAAACCTCTTGAGTGTCATAAGCTTGAAGGAGAAGTTGTTGCTTTAAAGAAAGATCTTGAGGATCATAAGATTCAGTTAGGAAAGTATAAGAAGTTTGAGAAAAGTATTAATGCATTGGATGATATGTTATGTAAGAAAAAAAATTCCAGTCATCCTACTAATCTAGGATATGAAATAGGACAAATCTCTTCAAGTGGAAAAGATTCAAAAACTGAAATAGCTTTTGCATCTGCAAATGAGAAAGGATGGGTTTTTAAGGTCAGAAAGACACTTAGGAAGAAGGTAGACTTGAGTTATCATGCTACTGTTTCTGAAGATCAGATAGAAGTTTAGGTCTTCGATAGAAGGAGAGAAAGAAGCGGCATCAGGAAACACCATTCAATGAGGTACAACTATTCTCACTTTCATGGTTATTGTTATTGTTGTCATGGTTATGGTCTTAGAGCTAGAAATTGTAGAACTCAAGCAAGAAATGATCCTAGTTGGAATAAGGATAAAGATGTTTATAACTTGTCAAACCAGGACTATAATAATGTATGTTATAACTGTGATAAATTTTGTCACATAGCAAGAGAATGTTGGATGTATGCAAAGAAAAATAATTGGAAAAAGAGTTCTAATCAATTATCATGTAAAAAGAAAAAGTCTATACTAGTTTGGAGAAGAAAGCAAAGTCAAGGAGAAGGAAAAACTAATCTTGTGCATACCACACAAGAGACATCACAAAGTGCCTAAAAGATCAGCATGAGGTAAGGGGGAGTAGGTTAGTGTTTTATCCTTCAGCTCCTAGAGAAGACAAGGAAGTTATGAGTAAACTGTAATATTATGCACAATGCAATGACAGTTAGTGGTTTGAAGAGTTCTCATTCTTGTGCTCTTCCATAGTGATTTAAAGTTTTCTCATCCATAACAGTGCTCATTACTGATAGAACAGATGGAGCATGAGTTCTTTGCTTGATGATCAATAGTTTATGATTTTGTTAAGTGCCTTTTTGAACCTTTATAAAGAAATGCATTCTTAATTTTCTAAGAGCAATCTTAGTGAGACAATTGCTTGAACATCAAATGTAAATGTCTATGCTGATAGGATAGTGATATTAGTGTTACTGATTTTCCTTTTATCTATTGAGTGTTCCTCCCTTAATACATGTTTCTTACTGGAAGTTAGTGGAAGTGACTATAGTAACAGTGAAAATTGTTGGTGGCAGTGGTTTCTCAAACAAATACAGTGGTAATGCAATTGTTGTGATCAGTGGTAATTGTAGTATTCTTTGTTTTGATAGAAGTTGGAAATATGGTCCTATGATAGATAAGTATGATTGTAGTTTAGTGCTTGTTGATAGTAAATGACCATGGGTATGCTAATAGTTTGACAGTGCTTTGAAAGTTTGGAATGAGTCTTGTTGAAAATTGGACAGGGATCCTTGTAGTGTAGTGATAATATTGAAAAACTATTATTGCACAGTGCTTTTTGATGCTTTGTCATTATTCCTTAAATGGA
>VDFB02272411.1:0-13183 GCA_007258455.2 Sequoia sempervirens | reverse complement strand
AGAATTTTGATAGATTTTCTTCTTTCATCATTGTCCTTGCAGCTTCTTGAATAGTCCTATTCTTTCTTTCAACACACCATTTTGTTGATGAGTCTTAGGGGTAGATAAATCCCTCTTTATTCCATGATTCTCACAAAAGATATTGAATTCATTGGACGTGAACTCTCCACCTCTGTCAAACCTCAAGCACTTGATTTTCATATCCATTTCATTCTCAACCATAACTTTGAATGCTTTAAACTTATCTAGGGATTTTTACTTTTATTTGAGAAAAGTAACCCATGTCCATCTAGAAAAATCTTCAATCAATAGCATGAAATACCTATCACCTTGAATACTTCTTACTCTAGAAAGACCACAAAGATTTGTATGTACCAATGCCAACAGACTGGAAGAAGATTGTTCTTTGAATTTGAAGCTTTTTCTTGCTTGCTTTCCAACTTGACATTCCTTATAGACAACATTGATATGCTTTGTAATCTTTTGCATATCTCTCATAGCTTGAATTGAACTTAATCTCACTAGGCTATCAAAATTGGTGTTACACATTATTTTATGCCATAGTCAACTTTCATTGATCTGAGTCATGAAACAATAACCATAGACATTTCCATCTATCCTTCCAGTAGTAATCATAGTTATGGAGCCTTTTTCTGATCTCACAACCATCATCCTGAACATAAGATTGTATCCTTTACGACACATTTGTCCAACACTCAAGATGTTATGTCTTAAACCCTTAACATAAAGAACATAATTAGTATTATACTTGTCATCAAAACTAGGATTGAATATTTTTCACATATCTTAGCAGATGTATCATCACCAAACCTAACTAGTCCTCTATATTTTTCAAGTTTAACAAACTTACTCTTACCACCAGTCATATGATTAGAGCATGAAAAGAAAACACCAAAGTTTCTTCAGTATTAACACTTGCTTTTATAACATTTTCCTTCACACATATCTCAAAGCTAGCAAAACTAGTTTCATTTTTTAAAGCCATGAACAAGAATTTACCATCCTCATCATCCCCATAATCAGATTCATCATCATATATACTTGCATTTTCTCTAACACAATAACTTTTCTTAATCATCTTACCTTTGTTTTCCCTATTTTTATCATTCAAAGCTCTGTTTGGACATCTTGAAGCATAATTTGGCATATCTTTCCACAGCTAAAACATTTGAAAGGAAACTTACCTTTGTACTTTCTAGTACCCTTTTTCATTCTTCTCATAAATCTAGCTTCCACACCATCAAGATCCTCTTAATCTAATTCCACAGTCTTCTCTAATTTTCTAGCCTTAAAAGCAGTCTTAACTTTTGCATTACTTGTACCAAATTCCCTCATTTCAAAAGAAATTAAAGAACCATACAACTGACCTCTGGTATATTGATTCAAATTTTGTAATTCCTCAATAGTAGAAACTTTATGACTATAAGATTTAGGAAGAGTTTTGAGCACCTTCTTTACCACTTCTTTTAGTTCTCCACCAACACCTTCGATGTCATTGACAACTTCATCCACCTTCTTCAAGTAGCTTGTGTTTTTTTCATATTTAGACATTTGCAAGGTCTCAAACATGATCTTCAGATTTTATATCTTATTTTGCTTGACCCTCCTTCATAAATGCTTTCTAACTTTACCCAAATTTCTCTAGAATTTTTTGGATTCATAACTTTCACTAATTCAAAATTAGCAAGACCACTTAAAAGAGCATACCTTTCTTTACAATTGTTTTCATAGGCCTTGATCTCATCATCAGTCTTTGGACCATTTGGAGGTATAGTATATCCATTCTCAATAGACTTCCAAATTTCAAATCCAAGAGAAACCAAAAAACCTTCCATCCTTGTCTTCTAGAATGCATAATCTAGTCCATCAAACAAAGGAACATCTTTCTTGTGCACCATCCCAAATCTACCTCAAGCGGTTAAGCTTTCTTCTAAGGAACCTTGCTCTGATACCAATTGTTGAATGCACAAGACAACTAAGAAGGGGGGTGAATTAGTTGTACCTTAAAACTTCAAAACCCTCATAAACATTTAGATACACATTAATTCAATTAACCCTTAATCTATTAGAGTGATTTATTATGAAATTAGATAACAAAAACATAACCAAAGCAATACGATGCACAAAGAGACACCAGATTTATGTGGAAAACCCAAGATGGTAAAAACCACGGTGATGATTAGCTCACAAAAAGTAATATCAACATTGATTACAAATGGCTCACTGTTGGAGGGCTCACTACCCAAAAGAAAGAAAGGCTCACTGTCAGAATTGACAATAAGATATAAAAGAGTGTTACAATGAGAAATCCATCTCAATGCAACAAAAAAGTCCACCACAACATCACCAATACCTTCGTAGTCTTATTGAAGAATTGTAGACACCTTTTTCTCACTACATCCAGTAATCTAACACATGAAAGCTAGCACTACACTGCACAAATTTGCACCTCACAACTAAAATTCACATCATTTTCATCACACACATCTATCTTTGCATCCCTCAATAAATCAACACATATTTATACCATCTTCAACTTTGAACACATTCTCCAAGTTCAGCTCTACACCTCAACCATGCAAATTCAAACTAGGTTGATAGAAAAACATTCCTACAGTGGAAAGGAATGAAGGCGAACCACAACACACCTTAGCTAAGACCTAAATCCACTCATACATGTCATGCCATGCTTCCATAAACACTTAAACAAATCCACAATTAGTGTAAACACCCAAGGTTAGTCGAACCTATGTTAACACCATTAACATTTAAGTGTGTCCTTCCTCAAATCCAAAATATGACTCACATACACCACATAACACTTGAACACAATGTAGAGTATTCCAAAAATACCCTGAAATCCAACAAATTCTTTCACTAACAACTTTCACCTGAATAATGTACACACCTAGTTCACTCAAATAATTTTCTCATATACTGCAACTCAAGAAATTGACTTCTGAAGCACCAAACTTCAAACAACTTCAACTGAATAAATATACAAACACTATCAGAACCCTTCTAGATATGCAAGACCTAAAACCACTCTGCAGAGAAATCCAGAGCAAAAACATTTATCCTAGACACCTCTACAATACACAGTTCACACACTAGTGTACACACCTTCCTCCACACAATGATCCAGCACACCAAATTATGAATGCAATACCTCTGAACATCTCTGATCAACATATCCAAACCACTCAAGTAGATCTTCAACATAGAATAAATGTGAATTTGAACCAAAATGCTACTCTACAACATAGAACACCACTGCAACACACGTTTTCCTCTTTTTATTCGAATTATCTCACAAGCACTTGGAAACCAAGCACTAGAAACATATCATCAACATCTTCATCATCACCAAGCCAATTGCAACCTAGCAACTCAACCCTACATTCATAGATAAATATTATCAAAGCAACACTAGAGGTTGACACCAATAGCTTACTAATGACAACATAATACAGCTAATCAAAGCATCATCAGTGACAACATCAACTCAATACCAACTACTCACACAGACCTTGCAATAATCTCCTACTCATACATTTGACACCAATGACAACACCAAAGCTTGTTGACGTCAATGACAACACCAACTGCACATATTTGTAATAGATGGTACTCATTTTTAGCTTCATGCATATATTTCCTAACATGTCCAATGGATCCTCACACATGGTTGCATCATTTTGGACTATACTATTCCTAACACTGAGCATCACATTATTTTCAATCTAAGTAAATCAATGAGAAAACAAGTAGTTGATTATATAACACATCATTGTATCAAGGAATGAGACATATATACAATACAATCATTTCATAAAATAGCCTCACTCATTTGACCACTTATGTAACTAATATCATACAACCTCAAGGACATCATTAACAACCTCAATCATTTGCACATATCAACATTTGTGGGATATATTGTTCCCCATATCAAGCACCATTTGTCCTACCCTTAGAAAAAGGAATGATTATGCATGGTCAATTGATTGTTGTTATTGATTTTCTTGATCATATTTTATTATCTTTTAATGCTTACATTTTCTACCTTTAGGTTTTCCACAATTATTCATATCATGTCATGCTTTTGATGGTTTGATGTAGGGGCATGGTCTTTATTTTCTTTATGAGTTTTGTATTTCCATGGCTATCTTATATATTGGATCCACCAAGTTCATCAAATTCCTTGTGTGATACTAGGTCATCCTTTTTTTTGTCAATTTTCTTCATCATGTACCCCCATAGTAACTATTTCAATCCTATGCATGAGATCCATAGTCACCTCAATTATTTATACTTTGGTGCATAAGATCTCCTACTATATCAAATTAAGCACTCAACATATTGTAGTTTATCTATGCATTTAGTTGATCATCCCATCCTATTCCTATTTATTTTCCATCTCCCATCATGTTCTCCATCTCATGTCATTGTCCTACTTGAGATTGGCATGAATTTTTTTATAATATATTTCCAACAAGGTTTGAATTGAAACTCTACATCCCATTATGAAAATATCTATGCCTAATGTTTTTTTTAAGAATTTAGTAGCAACTTTTCTTGATTTTTGATTCTTCAATCCATGTGCACTTGATCCTACTTCTTCTTCCTCTTTTATCTATCTGCGTCAACTAACTCTTGATACATTTATAATTTTGTTATTTCACCTGCATATATTTTACACATGTTAGGTTACCAATCATATATTTATTATCATTTATCCATTTCACACATCATACACCCATAGCATATATTTAATGCATACATCATCCTAAGTTACATACATCCATAACATACCCAATACATACATCATCCTAAGTTACATACACCCATAACATACCTACCATAATCATATATATATATATATAAATCCATATATTTGCATCCATACATCATCTACATAAGCATATGCATCATATATACAACATCATAACTCATATAATAATAAATACACATATTCCCAAATATCATCATACACATCACATAAATATGAATAATCATAAACATAATCATAAGCCATCAAAATGTCATCTCATATATATCTCATCAATATTAATGTATAATTGTATCATGTCTCTACATCACAAATGTGTGATGGAGCTACATAAAAGTATATTGATTATACAACCACTCTGTAGAGCATCAAAAATATATATACACATATATCCATTCATCTATATCATCTCTCTCTAGCTCGTGTTTCCACCATTTGATCGTACTAGTGACTTTGTCACTACTCTTTCCCCTAGTGGTAGGCATGCCAAAATGTGGAATTCTTATGAAAATGAACTATTATAAGAACTAGCTAAAATATAAATCAACCTATCCTCATTCAAAATCACAACAAACCATAAAAAAGGCAATTCATAATCAAATAAAATTGCACCCTATACCCTTGAAAATCCCTTCCGATGTGTCCATGATTATAGCTCATATGATATGAAATTGTCTAAGTACTCAGTTAAATAGCATGTACTTGCATTCAAATTATTGATGGATATGACTTAGGATGGTTCAAATTTATAGATTTTTTGGTTGAGGAATGAACGATTCAAATTTCCTTGAGAGATTAAGGGCATAAATTCAATTTGTTCCCTCAAGCAAGAGGAAAGAGACAACTATCCATATGGTTGGGGAGAGGTTGAGAGGTTATGACAAATGGAGAGGAGGTGTGAACATGTGGAAAGGAGGTTAGGACAAGTGGAAGGGACACTTGTCATGTCCTTCCATTTTTTCATAATTATTTTTAAAAATAAAAATCAATTATTCATGTGCACTAAAAATCAAAAATTAAATAAATGGAAACATTTATTTAATTCTATGTGGGAAGGGGATTTATTTAGAC
This sequence comes from Sequoia sempervirens, assembly GCA_007258455.2. NCBI lineage: Eukaryota > Viridiplantae > Streptophyta > Pinopsida > Cupressales > Cupressaceae > Sequoia > Sequoia sempervirens. The sequence goes on along the minus strand of VDFB02272411.1, from coordinate 7,299 downwards.
AAATATTAATTTGTCTAAAGCCGATGGTGATTTTAGAGGAAATATTAATTAAATAATATATTATTTAATTAACAATAGGGATGGGGAGATATTAATTAAATAATACAATATTATTTAATTAATTGGCGTGATGAAAATGAAGAAATCGAATGGAAAATTAGAAGAAATAGGAAAATTGACTAAGTGTCAATTTTAGGTGTCTACAAGAATTATGTTTGTGTAAGAGTTGATAGTTGAGGGATAATTTAGACTCAAAAAAATCAAAACCAATCCAAATTATACATATTAAATTTTTTTAAAAAAATGTAAATGTAAATGTACAATTTCTAACCTTACAAATATAAAAATAAGTAATTTATTCAATCCAATATCTTTTTCGAATTATCAAAGTAGTTTTTATTTTGAATATATATATATAATTATATAATTTTGAAATGGATAAATACGAAAGAAAATTGTATTTAAACTAGAAAGATATAAATTTCAACTTAAAAAAAGATGATACATATATAGCATAAACTAAACATATTTAAGTGTAATTGATCTCATCTATTAAAAGTTGGAGAGAGATATGACCCGCATTTAAACTTAAAAAAAGTTTTCAATTTTTGCCTACTCTTGTAGGACCCACATTAACTAACCCTGGCATATGTTTAGCTGCTCTACTTGTAGGCATTGAAACTTTTTTAAAATAATGATATCCTAATTTCATCTTAAATTTAAAAAATCTGATTTGATCCATATTAAAATCAAATAATCGCTTGGGGACAAATTATAGATAAAAACGCACCCTACCAGAATATCTAGGGTGAGTAAATTAATGCTAATGAAAATCTTAAATATATGGAGCCGAGTTTCATACGTCGATTGATTAATATTTTATTAAAGAAGTAAATTGACATGAAATATTTTAATAAAGATAGTAATTAGATTAGGTATGCACTTTCAATATGTTAGATTATGTGATGTTTTATTGAGATTTTGACTTTTAAATTGGGTCAATGAGTTTGATTTAAAAGTTACATAGTTAAATTTAGATAAAATATTACATAATTTGATAAGCTAAAAAAATACAATTGTTTGTTAATGAGTGAGGAAATAAGCTCTATAATTTTAATGGTTCATAAGACACAAAACTTGTACAAGGTTTTATAAATGTGGTAGCAAGCTAAGTGGGTTTGCTCTTCGGAGAAACTCCAAAGTTAAGGGTGCTTAAGTCAAAATAGTACTAGGATGGGCGACCTCAGAGAAAGTTTTAATGCTTCACCCTTGCTAGCATCACCTAGATGTAATGAATGTAATTGGAGATTGGTTCTTATGAAACATTACTTGTGTAATATGATTCAATGAGTTTGATTCAAAATTTATATAATTAACGAAAAAATGTTGCATAGTGATTAGATTAAGGTTTTGTGTACCTTGAAATATGAGCTTACTTGATTGCATGTTGTTAAGGGGATTGTAATCAAGAATTTGGAATTGGATTACTAATATGAAGACCAAGACATCTAAATCCTAAGAAAAGAGCCTTGAAAAAAATTACAATAATGTCCTTATCCTATAAAACCATGATCCTTTCCTACCAATTTGTGATCTTGTCTTATACCTCAACCTTCAATAGCTACAAGAATACTTTTCGTAGTGTTGTCTAATGGAAGGAAAATAGGGGTAGTGCTAAGAAGCACTAAAGACTAAGTGACGTTAGGGTTGAAATCCATACTTTCGTCAAGCCTTAGTCATGCCCTATGACTAAGTTAACAAAAAAGAGATAGAATGACCATTGAGTTGAATAATGAATGTTTGTGTAGATAGAGGAGGCCACTATACAAGACTTGTAGAAGTGTTAGAAATAGATATGCAAATTTGTTATATTTATCTGATTCTATTTGATTTTATGATTTGATAATGGTATGGGGATACTTCCTTAAATATGTTCCTTAGGAACATCTCAAGGCCACTTAAGAACATAAACATGTGAGAAAATAAGTTATTATAAAAGGGTTTCTTAAGAACATAAACATTTGTATAAAATAAGAATGACAAGTATTAGAATAAGCATGTTTCTTCTCTATATTTCCCCCCACTTTGGTGTGTGTAGAAAATTAAGTGTCCATTCAAATAAAATAAAATAAAGTAAAATAATAGTGTCATAAGGTATATGAACCTTCAAGAGAATGAATTACATAGCAAAATGTGTATTCTCAAGTTGTAAAACATGTGAAGAAATGAAGATGAAATCAATAATAATACATCCTCTTTATTTTTTTGTACAATGATTAAATCTAGATAAATCAAGGGGGTAGAGTCATCCTATTGTTAAAAACCAAGTGTGGAACACAATCAGATGATATGTAAAAATAAATCTTGAGTGAGGAATGTATACCTAAGATCTACTTACCTATAATGTGTGTGATCTATGTAGCTTGTAGATGAAAATGACACTGTCACACTTCTTTGAGGAAAGATAAAAGCATAACCCATATACCTTTTCCTCCAAGTGAAATGATCCAATGAATGTGCAAAAATAAAATGAACATATCATAATAAAAAATATATGCAAGATGTAATTAAAAATGTGTAAATATGTTCACTAATAGACTTGTTAAAATCAAGTGGATATGGGGTCTATCTCAATGGTGTTCAAAAATATATCATATGAATCTATGCCCACATGCCACCATCAAACATAATACTATTTTACATAGAGGATGATGTATGGTCATGAGTTGTTTCCCTATCAATAAACATGGTATATAATGATGCCAAATGTGATGTATTTTTTTAAAGAACTAACTGTAGTGTAGAAAAATGTCATCCTTTACATTTTCACACTTAATCTGGGAATAATTAACATTAAAATGAACCTAATGTTTCCTTGATAGAGTTGCAATGTGTTTTACACATTCACGTTGGGTTTAGGGCCCTTTTAAGCTAAATAGACCTAATTTTGCCTTAATTTAGTGTTGTTAATTGTATTTATTTACACCTTCACATTAAGTTTTAGGCCCTCCTACATTTATGACCTTCATATCATCATTAATAGGCCCCTAAGACCCTTTATTATGCATCCTGAAGCTTATTTCAGATGAGATCCCAACATAATCAACAAATATACTTAATTTTCCAACCTCCCAACATTTCCTCTACTTGAAAAGGCCTGGTGGAACCCATACCCCACCTTGGGCATATGACTCCCACCTAGATGGGACCCATATTCCAAAAGTGGCGTATGAGTCTCATTTTTTCCCTTTTTAGAGTTTTGAGGGAGAAATCAGGGTTTTGAATTCAAATTTCATGAATGTCAGTATTTGGGATCTAATAAATGGTAAGTTAGATGGAATGCCTATATAAACAAGGTTTCAAATCATTATTTCACCCAAGCAATCATTATTTCACTAAGAAATCAAGATTCAAGCATCCTAAGACTTCAAAAGAGCATTTCTAAGGCATTCAAGGGCATATTTCTTCATCATTTGTTGCAGCAATTCAAGATCCATCATCATATCAAAGGCATAGTGCATCAAACATGTTGAGCTAGTGTTGTGATGTAGCATTCAAGGTCCAAGTTAAGCATTGTTCCACATCTATTCAAGATCAAGATCTACATTCTACATGGCCACTTCATGTTAGATTGTTGATTTACATCTCAAGACATCATTCAAGGTATCATTGTTCATGTTTCATATTTCATGTTTCATATTCATATTTCATTGTTTCATCATAAGGTTTAATTACCTAAACGGTGTTTGACCAAGGAAAACCCCTATTTCCTAACAATCAACAAGCCTTTCTCTCTCTACATGTGTGATTGCAGATCTAGGTGTTTTCGAGCTTGAAGGATCTTTGAAGACTAAGTTGACAAGTTGCAAAGTTGTCAAAGTTGTCAACTTACTTGCAAGATTATGGAAAGTCACTTGCAAAGCAAAATTCAGTGTTTTGGAATAGGAGAATTGATAGGAGGGAAGTTATAGAAAATCACTAGAGGATATTGGAGTTTTGGAGCAACCCTGATACTGGAACTAAATCGCCACTTGTGGCATATGAGTCCCAGTATACCTATTTTTAGACTTTTTTTATAGATCCTGATTCAGCTATTCCAAATTCCAATTTCAGCCCAAAACCTTAAACTGGAACTAAATCGCCCCTACTAGCATATGACTCCTGGTGTGCATCAAAATCAGTATTTCAAGAATTTCAGACCTTCATTCAAGCCTCTTCAGATTTCCAAGTGCACCTCTGTACTTTTCTAGTTTGTTATTATGATTTGAATTCATTTCTAGGTCATTTTCTTAAGTCTTGCATATCATCTACATTCATAGTCTTTCCAAGCCATAGCTTGGTGGTGAACCCCCTTTATATCTTTAATCACACCCTAGGACAACCTTTAGAAGATCTCTTTTCCTAATTTCATCCTTAGATTGAGATCTCTAGGGTTTCCTTGAATGAAACTTGAAGGAAATTGGTGGTTCTATCTCCCAAACATAGAGAAACAATTTTCTTCATTTCACTAACTAAGATGTTTTGACTTTAACTATTGGACCATGCATCAAGTTCTTTTATATTCATTATTTGTAATAGCATCATGTTAACATCAATAGATGGTGTACTATGAGTACCCATATAAGTATCAAGAAGACATATTTCTTATCACGAATATTAGAATAATATCAATTCATGTGTATTTGATTGAACTCATCATGTGAAGGTGTCAAAGATGCGTTTCCATTATCATGGAAATCCTCAACTAGTATCACATGCTAGTTGATAGGATCTTAAATTTTTATGTTATAGTGTGATGCACCTATTGATAGTATCTTTGGATGTATCTAAAAATTATAATAAAAATAAGGGGAAAACCTTTGGTGAAATGGTGGGGCTTATTTCCTGTAGAGCCAACAACCAAGGTTCAAACCTTGCGGGGTCGCTCTCTACCGTGTCAATAATGGATTTTTCTTTCCTTGGTGTTAAGGGGAGGCTCCTTGGTGAAATGGTGGGGCTTCTTCCATGTAGTGCCAACAACCTTGGCCCAAACCTTAATATATTTTTTAACATTTTATAGAATTGAATATGTGTGAGGGTTCAGACAACCCTTGCATCATTGTAGACAATGGTGTGATTGCGAATGATGGAGGAAGGGAGCTGTGGACTAGCATGAGGAAGAAGGATGTGAGAAAAGGTAAGAAAATTGCTAATGACAGGAGGAAGCTAGATCACGTGGTTGTTGGGGATGTGAAGAATCGGTACTCTATCTGATCTTTCACTAGTTCTCTCTCTCAGTAGCCCAAGTACATACAAACCTCTTCTTTGGGATTTGATCCACTGGCTATTGGAAAGGCTTGTGGTAGTCTATGACTAGGGCTTCCCTTGAACTGGCCTCCGAATCCCTGACAAAATGCAAAAATCAGATGAATCCATACCATGAGTGAAATGCTTATTGTCTGGCTCATATTTGACAAGCTATTCCTTGCCCTCCTCCTCCCATTTCATCGCCATCTCCTACTATTAACCCCAATGCGGTGACTAGGCAGTGATTTGTGGTATCTTCTTTTTCTTTTGGCAATGTGGAGCTTGCCTTCTTCAATGAGTCTATGGATCTCCTCATTTCTGATTACTGTATCTGTGAGATATCTATGGATATTGGTGCTCGCTCTTTGATTTTATGGTTCATGTGTCAACACCCATCCCTTGATTCAATTCTTGATTGGGCTAAACACAATTGGAACAATCTCTCCCTTTCTTCGGTTGATACTCTATATTTTGGGTTCTTCCTATTGTCCTTCAACTCAACTGAGGATTGAAATTTTGTGATTCAAAATGGCCCATGGTTCTATAGGAAATCTAACATTTTTTGTCACCTTGGACCCCTTTTTTTGACCCTGCCACTCCCAAGGTCACAAACATCACTTTGTGGATCAGGTTGTACAATCCGCCTCTTGTTATACAATCTACTGATCTCATTAAAAATTTGATCAATCAGGTGGGTAGTTTTATCAAAATTGATTCAAAGGAGCTTGATCCCTCTCACAAGTTTATCAGAGTCTATGCTATGGTGGATATATCCAAGCCTCTTCCCCATTTTGTGTGGATCCACTCTTTAATGGGCACATGGATGCAACTCTTAAATTTTGAGGGGCTTCCCTTTAGGTGTTTTCAAATAAATAAAATGGGACACAAAGTTGAGGCTTGCACTGCCAAGCGCTTATCTAGCACACGATACATTAGCCTCAAAAAATGGGTGAAAAAATGGGGGGTCCCTAATGAGGATTTCATATGGTGAAATTATGGGATGTCCTTGTCCTCTTACTCAATTTCTAGGCCTACTTTTGTGCGTCCTGTTGTATCCAAATTCCCTCCTCCTATTGCTCCAATAATCAGCAAGGATGATGTTCCCCTACCTGTTCCTAAGGAGGATGATTCCAATTCAGATGGCACTTATCCTTTCATAGAGGATTTGAAAGAGAAATTTGATCATTTTGACCAGGATTTCACTTTGGCTCCTTCATGGTTTCTTGGTATAACTCAAAGGGATGGCAACAAAACTAAACCAAATTGCGGGACTGTGAAAAAGAAAGGGTGGGAATCCTATGCAGAGAAACTCTGCATTGAAGGAATGGATGTTGTGAAAGGGGGTTCTCAATGGACTATGGAGGCTCTTCTTTCATGGCATGGCAAAAAAGCCTAGTTTTTGATCTCTTGGGTCTAGACTTAATGTCTCGTGTGATTTGTAACTAGTTTCTTTCTCAATCCTCTTTGGGTTCTATGTCTCTTTCTTTCCTTTACTCCTCTTAGGCTCTTTTTTCTCTCTTGAGAGTTTACGGGTTCTCCTTTCTTCTTCTTTCTTGGCCTGGTTGGCCTATTGTACATTATTTTTTATGATTTAATAAAAAAATTCTCTTACGAACCAAAAAAATAAATTAAAAAAAAAAATGTATAGCTTTGGAATGCAACACCATACCTCTAGATGTATTGATTAGTTTGACATAAGGTAAATTGATTTTTTTGTTACAAAATTTTAATATGGTGTGTGAAGGATCCTCCAATATAGTGAATTCTTAAAATGGTTTTAGTTTGATATTTAATTCATTATAATATAACTATGGTTGATGTTTGTTTCATCCTCATTTTCCCCATTTTCTAAAGTTGACTTTGATGATGAAAGATAGAAAAGATCACCTTTTATTTATTTTAAAAAGTGTGTTGTTAAGTAAATTAAATATTTTTCTACACTAATTCCTAACAATATGGGTTGTGTTTTATCTATACATAAAGACATACACATAGACAATGTAAATAGAAACA
>VDFB02272410.1:0-59300 GCA_007258455.2 Sequoia sempervirens | reverse complement strand
ATGAAATATTTTAATAAAGATAGTAATTAGATTAGGTATGCACTTTCAATATGTTAGATTATGTGATGTTTTATTGAGATTTTGACTTTTAAATTGGGTCAATGAGTTTGATTTAAAAGTTACATAGTTAAATTTAGATAAAATATTACATAATTTGATAAGCTAAAAAAATACAATTGTTTGTTAATGAGTGAGGAAATAAGCTCTATAATTTTAATGGTTCATAAGACACAAAACTTGTACAAGGTTTTATAAATGTGGTAGCAAGCTAAGTGGGTTTGCTCTTCGGAGAAACTCCAAAGTTAAGGGTGCTTAAGTCAAACTAGTACTAGGATGGGCGACCTCAGAGAAAGTTTTAATGCTTCACCCTTGCTAGCATCACCTAGATGTAATGAATGTAATTGGAGATTGGTTCTTATGAAACATTACTTGTGTAATATGATTCAATGAGTTTGATTCAAAATTTATATAATTAACGAAAAAATGTTGCATAGTGATTAGATTAAGGTTTTGTGTACCTTGAAATATGAGCTTACTTGATTGCATGTTGTTAAGGGGATTGTAATCAAGAATTTGGAATTGGATTACTAATATGAAGACCAAGACATCTAAATCCTAAGAAAAGAGCCTTGAAAAAAATTACAATAATGTCCTTATCCTATAAAACCATGATCCTTTCCTACCAATTTGTGATCTTGTCTTATACCTCAACCTTCAATAGCTACAAGAATACTTTTCGTAGTGTTGTCTAATGGAAGGAAAATAGGGGTAGTGCTAAGAAGCACTAAAGACTAAGTGACGTTAGGGTTGAAATCCATACTTTCGTCAAGCCTTAGTCATGCCCTATGACTAAGTTAACAAAAAAGAGATAGAATGACCATTGAGTTGAATAATGAATGTTTGTGTAGATAGAGGAGGCCACTATACAAGACTTGTAGAAGTGTTAGAAATAGATATGCAAATTTGTTATATTTATCTGATTCTATTTGATTTTATGATTTGATAATGGTATGGGGATACTTCCTTAAATATGTTCCTTAGGAACATCTCAAGGCCACTTAAGAACATAAACATGTGAGAAAATAAGTTATTATAAAAGGGTTTCTTAAGAACATAAACATTTGTATAAAATAAGAATGACAAGTATTAGAATAAGCATGTTTCTTCTCTATATTTCCCCCCACTTTGGTGTGTGTAGAAAATTAAGTGTCCATTCAAATAAAATAAAATAAAGTAAAATAATAGTGTCATAAGGTATATGAACCTTCAAGAGAATGAATTACATAGCAAAATGTGTATTCTCAAGTTGTAAAACATGTGAAGAAATGAAGATGAAATCAATAATAATACATCCTCTTTATTTTTTTGTACAATGATTAAATCTAGATAAATCAAGGGGGTAGAGTCATCCTATTGTTAAAAACCAAGTGTGGAACACAATCAGATGATATGTAAAAATAAATCTTGAGTGAGGAATGTATACCTAAGATCTACTTACCTATAATGTGTGTGATCTATGTAGCTTGTAGATGAAAATGACACTGTCACACTTCTTTGAGGAAAGATAAAAGCATAACCCATATACCTTTTCCTCCAAGTGAAATGATCCAATGAATGTGCAAAAATAAAATGAACATATCACAATAAAAAATATATGCAAGATGTAATTAAAAACGTGTAAATATGTTCACTAATAGACTTGTTAAAATCAAGTGGATATGGGGTCTATCTCAATGGTGTTCAAAAATATATCATATGAATCTATGCCCACATGCCACCATCAAACATAATACTATTTTACATAGAGGATGATGTATGATCATGAGTTGTTTCCCTATCAATAAACATGGTATATAATGATGCCAAATGTGATGTATTTTTTTAAAGAACTAACTGTAGTGTAGAAAAATGTCATCCTTTACATTTTCACACTTAATCTGGGAATAATTAACATTAAAATGAACCTAATGTTGCCTTGATAGAGTTGCAATGTGTTTTACACATTCACATTGGGTTTAGGGCCCTTTTAAGTTAAATAGACCTAATTTTGCCTTAATTTAGTGTTGTTAAGTGTATTTATTTACACCTTCACATTAAGTTTTAGGCCCTCCTACATTTATGACCTTCATATCATCATTAATAGGCCCCTAAGACCCTTTATTATGCATCCTGAAGCTTATTTCAGCTGAGATCCCAACATAATCAACAAATATACTTAATTTTCCAACCTCCAACATTTCCTCTACCTGAAAAGGCCAGGTGGAACCCATACCCCACCTTGGGCATATGAGTCCCACCTAGATGGGACCTATATGCCAAAAGTGGCGTATGAGTCTCATTTTTTCCCTTTTTAGAGTTTTGAGGGAGAAATCAGGGTTTTGGATTCAAATTTCATGAATGTCAGTATTTCAGATCTAATAAATGGTAAGTTAGATGGAATGCCTATATAAACAAGGTTTCAAATCATTATTTCACCCAAGCAATCATTATTTCACTAAGCAATCAAGATTCAAGCATCCTAAGACTTCAAAAGAGCATTTCTAAGGCATTCAAGGGCATATTTCTTCATCATTTGTTGCAGCAATTCAAGATCCATCATCATGTCAAAGGCATAGTGCATCAAACATGTTGAGCTAGTGTTGTGATGTAGCATTCAAGGTCCAAGTTAAGCATTGTTCCACATCTATTCAAGATCAAGATCTACATTCTACATGGCCACTTCATGTTAGATTGTTGATTTACATCTCAAGACATCATTCAAGGTATCATTGTTCATGTTTCATATTCATATTTCATTGTTTCATCATAAGGTTTAATTACCTAAACGGGGTTTGACCAAGGAAAACCCTATTTCCTAACAATCAACAAGCCTTTCTCTCTCTACATGTGTGATTGCAGATCTAGGTGTTTTCGAGCTTGAAGGATCTTTGAAGACTAAGTTGACAAGTTGCAAAGTTGTCAAAGTTGTCAACTTACTTGCAAGATTATGGAAAGTCACTTGCAAAGCAAAATTCAGTGTTTCAGAATAGGATAATTGATAGGAGGGAAGTTACAGAAAATCACTAGAGGATATCGGAGTTTTCAGAGCAACCCTGTTACTGGAACTAAATCGCCACTTGTGGCATATGAGTCCCAGTATACCTATTTTTAGACTTTTTTTATAGATCCTGATTCAGCTGTTCCAAATTCCAATTTCGGCCCAAAACCTTAAACTGGAACTAAATCGCCCCTACTAGCATATGAGTCCTGGTGTGCATCAAAATCAGTATTTCAAGAATTTAGACCTTCATTCAAGCCTCTTCAGATTTCCAAGTGCACCTCTGTACTTTTCTAGTTTGTTATTATGATTTGAATTCATTTCTAGGTCATTTTCTTAAGTCTTGCATATCATCTACATTCATAGTCTTTCCAAGCCATAGCTTGGTGGTGAACCCCCTTTATATCTTTAATCACACCCTAGGACAACCTTTAGAAGATCTCTTTTCCTAATTTCATCCTTAGATTGAGATCTCTAGGGTTTCCTTGAATGAAACTTGAAGGAAATTGGTGGTTCTATCTCCCAAACATAGAGAAACAATTTTCTTCATTTCACTAACTAAGATGTTTTGACTTTAACTATTGGACCATGCATCAAGTTCCTTTATATTCATTATTTTTAATAGCATCATGTTAACATCAATAGATGGTGTACTATGAGTACCCATATAAGTATCAAGAAGACATATTTCTTATCACGAATATTAGAATAATATCAATTCATGTGTATTTGATTGAACTCAGCATGTGAAGGTGTCAAAGATGCGTTTCCATTATCATGGAAATCCTCAACTAGTATCACATGCTAGTTGATAGGATCTTAAATTTTTATGTTATAGTGTGATGCACCTATTGATAGTATGTTTGGATGTATCTAAAAATTATAATAAAAATAAGGGGAAAACCTTTGGTGAAATGGTGGGGCTTATTTCCTGTAGAGCCAACAACCAAGGTTCAAACCTTGCGGGGTCGCTCTCTACCGTGTCAATAATGGAGTTTTCTTTCCTTGGTGTTAAGGGGAGGCTCCTTGGTGAAATGGTGGGGCTTCTTGCATGTAGTGCCAACAACCTTGGCCCAAACCTTAATATATTTTTTAACATTTTATAGAATTGAATATGTGTTAGGGTTCAGACAACCCTTGCATCATTGTAGACAATGGTGTGATTGTGAATGATTGAGGAAGGGAGCTGCGGACTAGCATGAGGAAGAAGGATGTGAGAAAAGGTAAGAAAATTGCTAATGACAGGAGGAAGCTAGATCACGTGGTTGTTGGGGATGGGAAGAATCGGTACTCTATCTGATCTTTCGCTAGTTCTCTCTCTCAGTAGCCCAAGTACATACAAACCTCTTCTTTGGGATTTGATCCACTGGCTATTGGAAAGGCTTGTGGTAGTCTATGACTAGGGCTTCCCTTGAACTGGCCTCCGAATCCCTGACAAAATGCAAAAATCAGATGAATCCATACCATGAGTGAAATGCTTATTGTCTGGCTCATATTTGACAAGCTATTCCTTGCCCTCCTCCCATTTCATCGCCATCTCCTACTGTTAACCCCAATGCGGTGACTAGGCAGTGATTTGTGGTATCTTCTTTTTCTTTTGGCAATGTGGAGCTTTCCTTCTTCGATGAGTCTATGGATCTCCTCATTTCTGATTACTGTATCTATGAGATCTCTATGGATATTGGTGCTCGCTCTTTGATTTTATGGTTCATGTGTCAACACCCATCCCTTGATTCAATTCTTGATTGGGCTAAACACAATTGGAACAATCTCTCCCTTTCTTCGGTTGATACTCTATATTTTGGGTTCTTCCTATTGTCCTTCAACTCAACTGAGGATTGAAATTTTGTGATTCAAAATGGCCCATGGTTCTATAGGAAATCTAACATTTTTTGTCACCTTGGACCCCTTTTTTTGACCCTGCCACTCCCAAGGTCACAAACATCACTTTGTGGATCGGGTTGTACAATCTGCCTCTTGTTATACAATCTACTGATCTCATTAAAAATTTGATCATTCAGGTGGGTGGTTTTATCAAAATTGATTCAAAGGAGGTTGATCCCTCTCACAATTTTATCAGAGTCTATGCTATGGTGGATATATCCAAGCCTCTTCCTCATTTTGTGTGGATCCACTCTTCAATGGGCACATGGATGCAACTCTTAAATTTTGAGGGGCTTCCCTTTAGGTGTTTTCAAAGAAATAAAATGGGACACAAAGTTGAGGCTTGCACTGCCAAGCGCTTATCTAGCACATGATACATTAGCCTCAAAAAATGGGTGAAAAAATGGGGGGTCCCTAATGAGGATTTCATATGGTGAAATTATGGAATGTCCTTGTCCTCTTACTCAATTTCTAGGCCTGCTTTTGTGCGTCCTGTTGTATCCAAATTCCCTCCTCCTATTGCTCAAATAATCAGCAAGGATGATGTTCCCCTACCTATTCCTAAGGAGGATGATTCCAATTCAGATGGCACTTATCCTTTCATAGAGGATTTGAAAGAGAAATTTGATCATTTTGACTAGGATTTCACTTTGGCTCCTTCACGGTTTCTTGGTATAACTCAAAGGGATGGCAACAAAACTAAAGCAAATTGCGGGACTGTGAAAAAGAAAGGGTGGGAATCCTATGCAGAGAAACTCTGCATTGAAGGAATGGATGTTGTGAAAGGGGGTTCTCAATGGACTATGGAGGCTCTTCTTTCATGGCATGGCGAAAAAGCCTAGTTTTTGATCTCTTGGGTCTAGACTTAATGTCTTGTGTGATTTGTAACTAGTTTCTTTCTCAATCCTCTTTGGGTTCTATGTCTCTTTCTTTCCTTTACTCCTCTTAGGCTCTTTTTTCTCTCTTGAGAGTTTACGGGTTCTCCTTTCTTCTTCTTTCTTGGCCTGGTTGGCCTATTGTACATTATTTTTTATGATTTAATAAAAAAATCCTCTTACGAACCAAAAAAATAAATAAAAATAAAAAATGTATAGCTTTGGAATGCAACACCATACCTCTAGATGTATTGATTAGTTTGACATAAGGTAAATTGATTTTTTTGTTACAAAATTTTAATATGGTGTGTGAAGGATCCTCCAATATAGTGAATTCTTAAAATGGTTTTAGTTTGATATTTAATTCATTATAATATAACTATGGTTGATGTTTGTTTCATCCTCATTTTCCCCATTTTCTAAAGTTGACTTTGATGATGAAAGATAGAAAAGATCACCTTTTATTTATTTTAAAAAGTGTGTTGTTAAGTAAATTAAATATTTTTCTACACTAATTCCTAACAATATGGGTTGTGTTTTATCTATACATAAAGACATACACATAGACAATGTAAATAGAAACACACGTGTTAATCTAGGAAACATATTATGGGAAAGGAACTAAAACAATGTACCTAGAAAGATTAGGAACTATTGGAATTAGGCTTAAGGCTATCTATAGAGGTTTCAAATAATTTTTTATTGAATTCTAGGTCAAATAAATCGTTGCATGGAGCTATTGCACCTAGGAGTAGGGAGAACCCAAGGGTGTACCTCTAGGGATGTGGATAAGTTTATGGGTGAACCCAATTGTGGGGAGAAATATTTATATTAGAATGCCCTAATATTTTACAGAGAGGTTCTTCCTAGCACTCCAAATAGATTTTTTCATTTGAATAACCCTTTATTATTGATCGATTCTCCTCATTTGAATTCATCCAAAAGCACAAATCTCCAAGGAGGAAAGATAAACAATATAAATGGTTAAAGGGTTTTTTTACATCAATAATCCTATTGTTGACTTCAAATCTTGGATCCAAATGACATAAAATATTGATAAAATAATAATAAATAATTTTATGTGAATAAACTACTCTAATTTTAAGAAAAAATAGTAAATTTTATATGTTTTGACAGTTAGAAGTAAATATAACGAAAACTATCACAATGGGGCTTGGGGATAGAAAAACACTATGAAAAGGGAAACATAAATAAGCAAAGATGGTATGGATGAAAATTATATAAATTTATTAGGAGAGAAACTTGTTTTGGATGGGATATTATGGATTCTTATGAGAAATAAAGTAAAATATAAAATTTGGTCTTCTACGATTCATAATGGGAGATAGGGTGATCAATGATGAAAAATTGAAACAAAGAAAAAACCCACAACTTAAAGTCTAATGCAATTCTAAAGGGTAATGGGGGTTTAAAACACTAAAATGAAATGGTGATTTGTGATCTAAGGTGAACAAAAACCAAAACTATGATGGCCTAAGCTTGCAATGAAGCTTGGACTAAATGCTAGAAAGAAAAGAATGGAAAAATGGTATGGGCGTTGATGGAAAAGAATGGGGAGAGATGGGATATATTCAAATATGTTGAAAAATTGGTGAATAAATACAATGAAATAATATGGATTAAGTGTACAAATTCAATTAAATGATTATGTGATTAACCATTTAAATTTAAAATAGAACTTGGAAAAGTGTGTAATTACCAATAAAATTAGAAAACACATAAAAATAAAACAAATAACACCATATATACATGGGAGAAATGTTTTAGGAAAAATATCTAACATAAAAAATAATACAGGTGTGTATTAATCTCAAACCACTATTAAACTACATCAAAACATCAAAAAATTCTCTTTAATTTTATAGTATTTATATACATGGATACTTTGTTTAAATTTTGTGAATTACTAATGATTTTTTCAATCATAAAATTCAACTTCGGGGATGAAAGTTTGGTTTTCTATAAAATATTTAGAAAATTCTAGTCAATATTTATATTTCTTTTCATTATAGACCATCACATGTAGTTTGTATTCTTTCTTGTCAAATATTCTTATTGCCCTGTCTCTTGCAAACATACTTTTATTTTCGTATTGAAAGTATGGAAGTATAATAGTTGTATTAGTCAAGAGTCATTTACGAAACATCCATACATTAATATTTTGAATATTAATTTGCATACATATAAGATGTGCATGTATCTAGATACAACAAAACTATGATGAATAAAGGATTGTTGACTAAGAAGAATAAAACTATATAAAAAACACAAGAAAAGTCACTATAATAATATATATGTTGTCTAAGGAGGATGCAAGCAAGTAACCATTTGAAGATATAAGTCATGTTCCAATTTTTATTACTTTGTAGGAAGACCACAACTACATACAAGATGATGATGAATTAGGCAACTTATTATCTTCATTCAAAGGAATTTTTGAAGAACCTTCTCATGAAAAGGGTGAAAATTTTCAACCTACTCAAGTTTCAATATTGATATATATTGTTTAGAGATGGAATTTGTACTGAAATAATTTTTAAAATTTTCATACAAAATATCAATGAGGGATTACAAATGGATGAAAATTTGACCTTCTCTTCATGGTTGACCTAGTTATTAATTCAATATTTTTTTGGTGTGCCAAATACGATGTGTGTACTGATAATTCAATAATGATTAGTGAGTCTATACCATAGTTTGTTACCAAAAAAGATTAAGAATATAAAGTATGGGATAAGGAGTCAATGTGCGAGGTTTTCTCTATTCATAAAGATAGAGAGGGAGGGAGAGAGGGTGGGAGGTATGTGTAAGTATAATGAATTAAATTGATCAAATAACATGAAATGAAAAAAAATTAAACAAGTAATTGATCAATTCAAGATAATACTCCAATAAAATTAGTCTAACATTGCTAAAATGATTCAAATAATATCAAAGACATCTAAATTCTAATCACTTAAAACCATTAGCAATGCAAACCCGCAATCCCATTGTGGATTGAGTGCAAATGGAGTGGTATGGGATGTTGATTACTCAAATTGCCTAATCCATGTTGATGTAAAAGCTTGGGTTGATGGTTGAATGGGGAAATTGCTCAAATGTGAGTAATGAATTTGGGAGAGTAACTTTTCATAAGGTTGTGTATTAAATCTCATGTAAAATGTGAGGTATTTATAGATTTTTAGAATATTGATCAATGGTGAGGATTCAAAATGCTAATCAATGGATGAAATTGAATTGAGGATGTGAGTGTGGATCAAGGAATGGATCAGTGGTCAATAATCCTTGAAGACATGTGTCGAATATTTAATCAAGGGTCCATAATTCATGAGGATTCAACAACATCCCTAAATTTTAGGAAATATGTTGGAGATATTATTCGTGTGGAGGGAAAATTTTGAATTTGAAAAGGGAATATTCCATGAGAATATTCTTTGTGCAAGTTGGAGGATTGGAGGAGTAATTAGTTACTTAAAAAATTTAAGAAAATCATTTAATTGTGCAAGTTGAGGAATTAAGAACTTTAATTAAACAATTTAGAATTATTTAATCAAAGAGGGAAGATGGCATTTAATTAAACAATTTGACATTATTTAATCAAAAGGGAAGAAATTGATATGAAGGTGATGAATTAATCAAATAAAATTAATTATTTGATTTATAGAAGAAAAAGGTGACTTTAACTAAATAATTACACATTATTTAATTAAATAGACAAATTAGGTGAATATGATAAGAAAATGTTGTTAGTAAGCGAAATCAAGATGTGTGATATACTAAAGACATTTTTAGCTATCTACATTTCCCCCCTCTTTGAAGCAAGGTACTTGTTGTGTTGCTTTGAAGACCTGATGTTGCTCAGATCAATTTTTTTAATTTTCTTCCTAATGCCCCAACAAACAAAGGAATGCTTGTGTGCTGCCCCCTCGAGAGATCGAGCAAAAAAATTGGTTTTTGGTTCGAGCTCACAATATGACAATGGGAGTAGTTCTGTTGAGAAGAGGTAAAAATAAGTCCTAAGAAGCTTAGATGTTCAATGCAAACAAATTTTATGATGTATACACACTCATCGGTTCTGGATAGCCTCATGTATATTTTAATGTATATCACATAAATTTGATACTTGGATAGAAATGTTAGTAAAGATAGAAGAATGAGATGGATAGATTAGCATTGTATTGAGATTGATCAAGATACCAACAAACCTATGATTATTCCAAGATTTTATTGGATATGTGATGAGATGGGATAAATGATATTGCTTTTGCTTTTGGATTAGGCTTAATTTCATCATAGCAATCCTTAGTTTTGATATAGAAAATAGACACGATGCACCAAGGTATGAAGAACCAAGGTGACGTATCTAATGCATGTACTTTGACTCTACAAATAGATAGGAGTATCCTTGTTTATACTTGACATACATAAACCTTGTTTGATCATGTGAAAGAATAAAGCCATCAAAGTAAGGAGACTAATACACAAAAGGTATGAAGAACCTGATATGTCCTAGTCATTATTTTACTTAAGACTACTCCTGCATATGCAAGGAAAGTATTCTCTAAGGTAATATTACAAGAATATCCAACAAGCATAGCAAGCAAAAGAAATGATCAATGCCCCATTACTTTCTCTCTAAATCATTTGTAGACATCATTGAGAGATCATTAGAATAGGTTGATAAGATAAATCCATAAGCAATGTTATCATATCTCTTGCTAGAAGGTGTTTGTTTAGGGTGATATCCAAAATGATGTCTATTGTAGGAAAGATCTATCCATAAGACATGTATTGGATGGTGATTGGTTGTAAATTTTTTGATAGGCTGTTGATATGATAGTTAACTAACATATTTGATAATGATCCAGATATTTGATTTTACATTTAAGGTAGTGTTTTGGATAAGTGTTGCACTTGATACTGTTTGTGTTACCAAAGGTGAAGGAGATGATAGGTTTATTATGGATGAAATTTTATTGCACGTGAAAGTGAGATGGGATGGGTGATTTGGTTTTTCAAACTTTTCCAATGTTTTTGACTTTTTGAATTTTTTTGAGGTTGTTTTTAGTATTTTGGGGTTATTTGAATGTTTTAATTTTTTGAATGGTATGAGGCTATTTTGGGTTTGTGAGAATATTTGAGGCTATTTTTGAGATTTTTGTGTTATCTAATTTTTTTGAAGATTTCTAGTTATTTGGATGTTTTTAAAGTTTTTGAAACATTTTGACCAAGAGAATAGAACCTAAGGGACTAACCTATGCCTCGAGGGCTCATCGGATATGGCCTTGCCTACGTAACTATGTAGAGGCATCATAGTTTGATCATTGGACTTGGATACTAACACATGATGGCTAATGATGTTTTTGGGTGATTTTGATGTTTTTGACATTTTTATGGAGAGTTTTGAACTTATTTAGATTTTTTTTATTTCAAACTATTTTGGATGTTTTAAAATTTTCTGAATGATACCTAGATCACAATGTCGATATCACATTGTGAGATATAGGACATAGATCAAGATTTATTCAAAAGCATGATGCAAGTACCTATCCCTAGTGTGTAGCAATGTTGGGAGTTCCATGAATAGATCCATAAATCAAAATGATGGATGGACAATCATGTGAAGGATACGAAAGATTTATCTTGTGATAGGATCATCAGGATAGTGCTAGATATAGGCTATGAGAATTCATAGGATAAATTAGGATCAATGATAAAGACCATGCCAATGTTTTTCCATAAGAAAGGTTGAAGTGTGCGTCAAACCTTTATCAAGGTCAAGATAATTTTGAGATCTGGATGAAGATGGAAAGGATGGATAATGGATTTATTATGAAGGGGGCGAGATGCTTCCACTTGAATTGGCGCACATAGATGCTCGATTCTACTCATGATGCCTATTTTCTAGCTTTTCATCATGGTACTTGCCCAAAGTGCCGCCAAAGTGGTTTTCACTGGAGGATGATTTTTCTCTTTACTACTTTTTTTATTTTTTTATTTTTTTAAGGCTTATGTTGGACCACCCGGTGGTGATTATGTAGATGGTACTACTGTCATGATATGCCAATAGTTTCCTTCCTAAAGAAGCTTCTTTGTCAAGATATGGGCACTTGTATGTTCTTGTCTTCCTTGGTGATACCAAAGTTAACCTTGCCTAGATGTGCACACCGCGATAGATTTCCCTTAGAGTGCTTATAATAAAGAGTTGTTTCCAAGACACGGTCAATGTGAGATTTGAATATCTTTGTTGTCGAAGTGGATGGTGGAATGTGATGAGAGATATGAGATGTAGATGGATTGGTCGATAGTTTGGAATAATTTTTTTTAGGCACCAATCTATATTAATAAAGATTAAATTACATATTCACAAAAAAAGGTGTGGGTGGTAGAAAGGCACACCCTGAGAGTCATATGGGCAATGCCCAGAAAATCAAAAAAAATAGTCACATGGGCCTAGCCCAGAAATCTAAGATTACAAACATAAAAAAGGCCATTAAGAGGCCAAAGCAGTACCAGCAGAGCCAGGAGTGTCTCTGTCATCCAAGTTTTTCCCCCATACATTAGCAGGGTCTAGAGTGAATTCAAGAGGAGGATCCCAACCATCATCAGTACATTTATCTTTATCTTATTTATCCTCATGCTGGGGCAAGATTGCAAGTGCTAAACGCGGAAAGATTTTACTAGAGTCTGGCCAACCAGAGCCAGAAGTAGGAGTATCATCAGAGGGCCACCCAGAACTGCCACCGCTACTCCCCACCACTCCTCTAGAGGGCCACCCCTAACCAACCCGCAGAGGAGGAGAAAAAAATCACCGACGAAGGTGAGAACCACGCCGAAGAGGAGGTTGAGAGTGGGGGCGAGTAGAGCCACTCCATTGCCGGCCCTGAGAAGGCGACCGACCATGAGAGGAATTAGGTGAAGCGGGCACCCGAGCCATAGTACACAGGGAATTACCCTAATGGTCCAAAAGCACTTGAAGGTGAGCCACCTCAAGTGCAACCTTATTGGCTTGAACTTAAATCTGCAAGAGCACATTAGAGAAAATAATAGATTTAGAATACAAAGAAACATTTTTATCCATTTGAGTTTTAGCAAATATGTAGGAATTTTTGTCTTTCTAGATACTGAAGAGGATTTCCACCCTGAAAGTGTGTCAAAGCTAGGTATACTTAGCAGGAAGTCTGGATGAATCTCCCAGCAGAACCATATGCCAGGAGAAGGGCTCCGGTTTGAAAGGCCAAAAGAAGTCATGAATCCAAGTACAAAACTAGAAGAGATGCTTAAAAGACTCAACTTGCCCACAAAAGGGCACCGAGGGTTCTGGACCCCCAAGTGAACAAGCCGAGACCCCACAGAAAAGCCTTGGAAAAGAATACACCAAGCAAAGTGGGTGAGTTTTAGCTCAACACTTGCAGACCAAGTGGAAGAGAATATTTTTGGCTAGACATGAGTGGGGGATTGAAGAAGCCACCTCTCGTTAAGACTGTTAATCATTGGAAAATGTGGTGAAAGCCACATATAACCAATTCTAGTCTTGTAATTCCTAAAAGGGGTGTCTGGGTACCACTTCCAGTCGTTCCACTAGGGCTTGGACCCACGAATTCCCACCTTATGAAGCATATATGCAAGAATAACATTCACCAGACCATCATAAGTATCTCGGTCCTTGTTTTGAAGTCCATAGAGAACACAAAAATCTTCCCACGACATAATGCGCATTGTGGGTCTATGAAACACATGCTGCAAAGATTGAATTCCTTTCTTGTGGAATATTAGTGCCTTAAGCCAACGCGACTTGGCTAATGGTTGACCATTACTAGAAAAAAGAGGTAACCACCAAACATTATGTTGATTGAGTGAAAGCCCATCATAGAAACTAGAGCCGACCTAGTAGAGCCAAACTTGACCGCCTCCCAGGCTCTCCAAATGCTCTTGGCCACAAAGGTGCCCATAATTTGGACTGGTTCCTTCATGATGAGAATGGTTTGAAATCCAATCCCCTTCTAGGTGGGTCTATGAATAGGAAAGCTAGATTGAATGCAATGCCAGAGGAGAATTTTCCAAGCTTCATCACCTGTAAGGGCTCTAATTATCCATTTTGCACACAAGGTGGTCCCTTGTCATTGAGTGGAGACTAGACCAATCCCTCCAGAATCTTTGGGAAGGCAACATAACTCGCAAGAAACATGGTGAAACCCTCTATGGGACTTCCTAGAGGCCCAAAGAAGGTCATGCAACAAATTTTCAAGCTTGGCATAGGCAACTTTAAAAGGGGCTCAATAAGAGGAGTAATAAACATGTGTGGCTGTAAAAATCTTAGAGAACACTTGGAATTTTCTTGCCAAAGAAAGAGGCTTGGTAATCCAATAGGCCAGCTTTTTCTCAATCTTAGAGAGAATAACTTTCCACAACTCAGCTGGAGAGGCCTAGAAGGTGAAGGGAATTCCCAAAAACTGAAAGATTTCCCCTAGCCTAATCAATTTCCAACCATACTGTTGCAACCAATGAGGAGTAAGCATAATAGAATTCCTATAGCACAAAGTCTTATTCCATTGAATGGTGCAGCCAGACATAAGACAAAAAATGTTGAGAAAATCAAGGGTTGCCTTAATATTGTTTTCTTCCTCCATAAGGGCGAGGAAAGAATCATCAACAACATGGCCATTAACAAGTTGATTCTGGGAGTTAGGCAAGGTGATTCCTTTGACACACATTGAGAAACCACATTGGACAACATATAACCAAATCCTTCTGCAACAAGAACATAAAGAGAAGGAGCAAGCAAACATCCTTGTTGAATGTAGCGGAAAAGACCAAAGGCAAGAGATTAGTGACCATTAATGGAGATACAAGTAGAGGCATCTGAAAAAAGTATTTGAATAGCCTGAATGAAATTAGGCCCAAACCCCAAGGCTTTCAACATGGCCAGAATGAAGGGCCACTCAATATGGTCGTAGCCTTTAACAAAGTCTATCTTGAGAAAAATAACTTTTTGGTTCGAACGCCTGGCCCACTCCATACCTTCCCGCACAACAATGATATTATCTAGAATAAATTTGGACTTGATTAAACCGGTTTGCTCCAGGCACACAATCTGAGGCAAAAGGTGGTGGATTTTCAAGGCCAAAGATTTGGAAATGATTTTATAAGAAACATTGAGGAGCGTGATAGGCCGCTAGTTATAAATATCCTCGAGATCAACAAACTTAGGTATGAATTTAATATTTCCTTTATTAATTAAATTACCCAGGGATTTGGAATGAAAAGCCTCAAGATAGACTTTATGCAGATTGTATCCAACAAAATCCCAAAGGGCCTTGTAAAACTCATAAGGGAAACCATCAATTGGGGCCTTATCATCAGCCATGGATTGAATGGCTTCCTTCAAGTCTTCAATTGTGAGCAGTTTCTCACAAAAAGCTTTCTGGGCTAAATATAGCCTGTTTGGCACAACAACAAGAGAATCTTGAAGGGCTTGTTGTCGCTCTAGCGTGTATTATTGAGCAGTGAAAACTTGTTCATAATGTTGGACAAAGGCCTGGAGAATTCCAGGTAGCTCAGAGAGCACCTAGGATCCTTCTTTAATTTTTTTATGCCATGAGATGAGTGTCTGGCACATAGGGACAGAAAAACTCCTTGGAGGCCCGGTCGCCAATTTTTAACCAATGTAATCTGGCTTTGATTTGTGCACCTCTGGCAACATAATTTTTTGCAACTTGCTTTTTGTGTCTTAATTCTACCACTTTGACTTGAAATGATGGGGGAAAAGGCTAGCTGCCAGAGCCTCGATAGCTGAGTGCAGGTTAGTTGTGGTAGCCTCATAAGATCACGGGTAAAAAATGGCAGTTGGTGCCCATAAATGTGCAAAAATATTGTCCTGTGATTGATAACATCATTCCACCAATTAATCCAGCCTATATTATGAGCTGGCCTACACTCCAAATTCTAGAATCTATGAATGTGGGCCAACGTGGGTTGATGAAAAAGTAGAGATGTGTTCAAAAAGAACTATGTTTTGCAGGCCCGAGGCTATCTTGTCTCCCATTCAATGCGAAAAGAAATGTAGAAATGATCTAACAAAGTCACATCTACTAACAGCTTAATCAGAAGTGAAGAGTTTTCAAAAGAGAAGAAAGATTGAGCTGATATCATACCATGATCAAGGCACTTAAATATCCTATCAGAGCTAGCCATGTAATTACACAAAGTGTGCCAGAGGGAATGAGAATGGCGGAGACCAATATTGGGATCAAAAATCCCCAATTTATTACGCATGTAGAACCACACCTCTTGTTCACCAGCTGCCCATCTGAATGGAAAAGTGCAATCTTTATCATACGCCATCTCAACTATATTGAAATCCCCACACAATAACCAAGTAGCAACTGGAAACGAATCAACAATCCAATGCCAAAGCACAAAGTGTTCCACAACATCATTAGAAGCATAAAAATTAATAATCCCAAAGGAATGATTATCAATGTTGAGAAGGATCTAGACAAGCCGATGTGTGGGATCAAACCCGTGGTTGACCACACAAGCATGCAACCATGGGGACAAAAGGGTGACAACTCTGCCATGTCTAGTATCATGATTGGTACAAAACATTTGACTGGATGGCCAAATAGAGTGACAACCCGATGCGAGCAAAAATCCAAAAATTTTAACTTCTTGGAGTCAAAGCACTTCAATACCAAATATATTTCTTCAAAGTATCCCTAACAAAATACTTTCTGGAGAGGTCTATCAGACCTCGAACATTCCAAGAGAGGAAATTCATGAATGAAACTCCTCCATATCATTGGATTCTGGCTCCTCCTCATCTAGAGTAGAGAAGTGATTCTATAAAAATTCTAGCAGAACTGACCCAATTTGAATATTCAGAGTAGAAAGTCTTTATTTCTCCTGTACATATTCTCCTTCCTCTAAAGTTAGAGAAGGATTGCGAGACCGTCGTTGAGCTCCCATCACAAGAGGAGAAAAATTTGGCTACGTCATCATAATGGCAATAGGCTGAGGTGTAGCCTTCGGCCTGGGTCACTCTTGAATACTACCAGCCCCAACTGGGGCTTCTTTCCCCTTCACCGAAGGGTTTGAAGCATCTTTAGTTGGCTCTGAGACTTTGAAAACCATCCCATAACTACTAGACTTGTGTTTATGGTTCATAACCGTGGTCCATTTCTCATCAAGTTTGGCATGAAAATTATCTGCCTGATAGGGCTTTTTAGATTCCCATGGCAGAGAAGGAGTACAAGGCACCACCAAAGGGCAGTCCATGATATTGTGGTCTATAGACTGACATCTATAACATGTGTTCAGTAGATTAAAATAAGTGACCTTTTGAGTATGCCGAAAATATCCAACTTGAATATCAATGGAGTCTTTCAAATCTTGTGAAAGGTCCACTTCAACACAGACCCATTTCTGGGGGGGGTTGGGCCTGGAAAAACCTATTTGGCTCAATGCAAATGACCCTCCCTAGAAAGGACACAATATGACTAAAAAAAGGCACACAAGGCAAGGGAAACCCTGGAAACTCAATCCAAATCAGGACCCACAACTTGGTGTCATCTGAAATAGCGAAGTCCTGGGTCCACAATTGAAAAACCAATAGAGAAGACTTGACATACCAAGGACCATGATTTAGGATTGCCTGAACATGACTGGCCTCCGTAAAATGGAAAAGAAAAAAACCCTTGGTTAAATTTTGGACCATATCAAGGCAGACCCCACGAGGGACCTAAGCCTCATGGACCCATTCTTTAAGCACATTTTTAGGGGGATTCCTCCCAACAAAGTACCCAACAAGAGTGTTGCTCAAGCCATTTACAAGTAGAATCAAAATCAGGCAAAGGTAAAACCACATTAGCTAGGGAGTCAAAAGACTTACCTCATGAAACACTTTTAGAACAAATTTCTAGGGTCGTTTGTTCAGAGGAGGATTCATTGAGAAGAGTCGTCAAACCGCCAACACCAGCATGAACTACTGGGTTAGAGCTAGTTGAAGGAATATTAAAAAAAAACATAGTAAATGCGGTTGTACACACACGAAAAGAAGAAATTCCTATGCAGTAAGCGTAGTATGATGCAAGAGGGGCCAAGAATGACCAAAAACACAAGGAAACTCTAGCAGAGCTCATACCATAATTTGGAATATTTGATTCTCCAAACTTGGGATGACGAGAAATGAAAGGTGGATATGGAGATTCGATTGGAATTAGGACCAACTTCTTGATATACTTTGTATGTCGCTCTTGAAGCCTTCTTTTGCATCGGTGGACATCTTTAATGGATGAAATTCACTTTTTTATTTTTCCCCATAGATTATTTGAATAATGGAGTTTGATAGGGATTGTTTGCTTTATTTTTGTTTGGCATCCATTTGAATTTTATTTATCTATTTTGATTTGTCAATTCTTTTGCTTTGATGACTCACTCTTTTCTTTGATATAGAATTTCCTCTTGTGGTTGGTCCCAATTAGTGCATGGAAAGATGCGAGGATGAAAATTCATGACATGGATGGTTGAATTGTTGGTAGAGATTTTATCATAAGGACTCTTCATGCTCCCCATGTTGATGTTTTCATGATTCGAAAATATCTATAACAATTAGTTTCTTGAGTGAACGCTGAATTAGGTAAACAAAAATTGTTTTAAAACTTAAATAAAATCTTTTAAAAGACATTAAAGAAACTGAAAAATATAAAATAGAGAACAAATATAAGCGAAGAAAAGAGCCTGTGAGTTGATAACAAAGTTCACCCAAACTGGGCTACATCTCTGGGCCACTCTCCAATGAGTTGTCGATCCTTAATAATGCTCCAAATGTGTGAATACATAAGAAGGGAACCTTCAATATGCAGGTTTTACACAATCTTCTTGAACAGTATTCAAGTATTCAAGTATTTTTCCCCTTAATTACAAGAATCGGGCTTCAAAATTCTTTAAAAACCCTTGGTTATGAGAAAAATACAGCTTCAAATACAATTTTGCACTATAATAATAATATCTCTTGACCTCTGCCCTGATGGTAAAGCATTTTTACCTATATATAGGGGGTCTTAGGTTCAAACCCAAGCCCCTCTTTTTCGAGCCTCACATATTTCATACAACAAAATAATATTCACCCTCATTCTATTTAGAGAATATGAATGTGGCACAATGGAAAATGGGGTAGTTGTTATATGAGAGGTCGATGGTTCAAACCATTAGCCCCCCTTTTTACTTTATATTGGCTGAGTTATTGCTACCAGATTTCACTCATAAGCTCAATTAGGTGGAGTCTGTTGATTTTAAACTGAGAAATGAGGTATATTTTATTAACTTTCCTACATTACATTCAGATGTATAAATGAAACAACCCAGAAAATATTATAATTACAAATTACTACATTCATACACATGCATGTAAGAGAAGAAAGATTCTGATCTTAAAAGAGTAATCTTTATTGAATGTATAAGCATACATTATCTCACACAAGCTGTGAGATTGACTTAAATTATTCAATACAAATTATGAAAAAATATATAAATGAATAAGTAAAGAAAATAAATGAATGTGCATAGAAGGAAGGTAACTAGCCATTGCCTATGAATGACTAGTTCTAATGTGTCTTTTTGTCCTACTTCTATCTTGAGCTTCATCTGTCTCTTCTAGCTCCATATCACTTCTAGTCCTGCATGTGACAATAACAATGGTGTTAGAGCATGCTCTAAGCAATGATTGATTACAAACATTATATACACATTCACCCTATGCATGTATAAACTAATCATTATGTGCATTAAATAAGCTATGTGTACATTTTAGGTGTCCTAGAAAACCATTGGAGTCATCAAACACACCTAAAATATACATGTTTTTTTTAACTTGTTTGCTTCATGTGCAACTACAAGTGTAATCATGTCTTTCTTTTATTCATCTTAATTCAACATGTGGGGTAAAATGAGGCTCCTACAAGAGTTGAGCCCAACATGCTTGAGGAAATGAGATATTCAAAGTGGTTATTTACTTATACCTTGTTTTTGATATGAATATGAGCAATACCAGGTATGTGTCACAGTTATGCTTTTGTTGCCTCATCATACAATTTTGTCTTGACATTACCTGCCTTTCCTCTAGACACTCACAATCTGGCATTTAAATGCAAACAATAAGGAAATATCTCTAAAGAAAAGGGCAGGAAATGCCAAAATAAATTGTATTACCTTTAAATGTTGGCATAATTTCCAAATGAGGTGATGTACCTCAAAGTCAAGTGTTCTATATTAGAGATGCAATTACTTTTGTTTATTTTGTATGATGTACTCATCCAAGATCATCATCATACAGAGATGAAAGCATAGAGAATCAATATAAAGGAGATTGACCACAGTCATTATGGAAGCCATGAAAGGGGCATTCAAGCAACCCACAATTATAAAAAAATAGGACAAGTGGCTTTCAACCGAGTTTGATCTCCTTCCAAGTTACAATGAAGGCTCATCTATATCAACCCAAAATATACAAAGTGGAGGTGTTTTTTGTTTTGGAAAATACATCATGGAATATATATATTCAAGCATTTTCTTCAAAATATCAAGCAGAATGAAACATAGTCATATCAAGTGCAAGGTCGAGCATACCATGACAATTATTGAGAACATTAACATTAGAGAATAGGATAATCCATATTGATACGAAGGGATTATCATAAAAATGACATGACAATAGTGGTCAAAATCTCAAAAATAACTTGCTTTTAATATTGTCCAACAGTAACAACCAAGGCTTTGTTTACAAGAATGTATGATAGACTCAGTGTTGCAGCTTCCAAAATCCATGATACAAAAATAGTCCAAAGGAGGCATTCTGAGGATATTATTGGCAGATGATAAAAGGACAATCCTTTATAATATGAAAGCTATCGAGAAGAGTAACCATGCTATGGGTCAAAACGGTCAGCAAGAGACAGAGATTAGAAGTGGTTGGTGGAGCTTGTGCCATGAAAGAAGTAGAAGGGAGAATCCTCATTAAAGGTGTAGTCATCCTAATTGACATTCAATGATTATTAGTCTCCAATTTTAGTTTGATAATGGGGCAGTTTCTCCTAAGGCAGAGCCACCGTGTGATAGTCATAGTGAGGGTTTGCATTGATAAGAAAAGATGCACAGATATAATGCCTTTTCAAAAGAGAGATAAGGAAACCATGGCCATTATTTTGTATATGCAGAAATTTCATAAAATGGAGATATTTAAAGTTGGAACAAAAGGGTTTTTTAAAAGCATATTTTCAAAAAATAGAGAACGAAGGCCAATTTATCAGTTTTGTTCCAAATGTTTAATCTCTCATACTCATTTTCTATTATCAATCTTGCACAGAGAAGATCTCTCGAATAAAAGGAGGTCTTTCTTGAAGAAATATGCAGAAAAATATCATGGGTTTTAGTAAAAAACTCTTTAAATATAAGCACAAAAGGGATTTCTAAGAAATGCTTAAAATATGAGAAATACATGAAATGAGCTGAAGACAATCATTGAAGGGTTTATATGCAGAAGAGGAAAAGTTGTTTTTCACAAATCATACAAACCCACTTGGTGTTTTTGTGTTTCAAACACAAAATATTCTTCTCAAGGGACAGCCATTGTTGAAAATGGTGTCTTCTATGTCTACAATAAGGAGTATGGTTGTGGCCTAAATTGGAAAATCCTTAATTTTTCTTAAGAAAATATCACATATTCTTTAAAACAGGAACATGGAAATAATAATGAAGGCATGGGAAAATAAAAGATATGCATTTATTTTCAAAATTCCCTCATGAAGCTCCAAATAGAGTTTATCCATGGCGGCCAAATAAGAAGAAGCATAGAAAATGAAACAAATGTAAGTAGAAGTCGCGTCCTGTATAATAGAAACTTACCTAGATTCTTGTTGTTTGAAGAGATACATTCGAGTAAATTTCAACAAAAGCTTCAAAATATATTCCAGTATCGACCTCAGAATGAACAAAGACATCGAAAAAAGATAGAATGAGGAAAAGACATCAGAAAATAGTCATGACTGCGACATAAACACCTGAAAATACTATAAAATGAAGAGCAATGTCTAGATTTCTGTCTAAGAAAAGCTTACCATTCATTCTCCTATGAAAACTTCAAAGAAATCTCTCAGAATTCTCAGTGAATGGTGATAAACAAAACCCCAAACCCTAGCTTGGCGGTGGCCTAGCTTCCTCCAGAAGCTTCAAAACAAAATGAAATGCAACTTCTATTTTTGGAATGGTTTTTGTTGTTAGGGTTTCAGCCCTAAAATGTTCGATGAGTAAAAGGCATTTTTTTCCTTTTTATTTCATATTTGCAAGCTAACTAATACCCTCGTGGCTTTTTCTTTTTAATTTAGGCATGAAGTATGAAAGATGACTTAGGCATGACTAAGTCAATTTTGTCTTAGTAATTCCTTTCACTTTTGTCTATACCGATGCATGGAGATGAGGATTTTATTTTTTGCATTTTTATTTTATATTGTAAAATGACTAAACTTAAATGATGATTCATAAATCATTATCTTTTGAATGCAAATTGAGACATATATCAATTTGACTAAGTCATGAAGGTTTTCAACGTATGGAAGAAGAGATAAGCTTATATTGATGACATGCCAAGAATGGAGGGAGGTTATTTTTAGTTGGAAAACATGAATAGAGCATCTAGGAGTATTTATTTTGCTTCTTGGAGACATTTGGAGCAAATTTAGGCATTTTGACTCCATTTAGAGCATTTTTAGAGGTATTTATGGTTTGATTAAAGTCTTGCATGACTTTTTCTTTCATCATGAGCTCTTTTGAGAGAATATAGGTGTTGGATTTTAGGCCTTATTGTTTCATCCGACCCATAGAGCTTCTAGGTCCTATTTTGATGGTTTTTTGTTGGGAGTTTAGGGATATAGTCACTTATGTGACTTCATTGTAATTAGTTCATATTATGCTTTTGATGTGCTAGAGACTTTTTTAGTCCTTTGACAGTTTGAGCATGTTTTTGTAACTCACTTTGGAGTATGAAATACATAATTTACCTACAATACCATTGATAATATTATTTTTCCTTCTTGTTCTTGAAAGCATTGTGCATTACCAGGTGATTGATCAAGTTATTTGTAATTTTTTTCTATTTTCCTATAACTTTGTCTCATGTATCATGCCTTTTCTGTAAAAGTAGGGTTATGCAGGTTATGAATTGTGTTTTAAAATTACATATAAATCTTTTTATTTTGTGAAATTTACCTTTCCTTCTTGAAAGTGTATGCAAATTAGACCTTTTCATGAAATATTTATGCATAAAATTACAGTAACATGCTATGCAGTTCAATACTTATCATCAACATTCAAGTGTATTGCAATCTAAATTTTTCATAGCTCTTATTAGTTTGGTGTATCACCTAGTTTTTCCCACTTTCAGTATTTTATCTTTAGCAATCCTTCTTCCTTTTTCCCTTCAAAAAAGTCAATAGTTTAGGTGATATTACTAGCTTGGAAGTCGGCCTATGCAAAGATTCACTTCATAATTAGGTTTCCCACAGTCTTGAAGTGTTTCCATGTTTCTCTAGGTAACTGAGTTTCATAACTTAGTTAGGGTGCAAGCTTAGGAGATAAATTTTTTGGCATGCCCAGTGGGACACACCCTTCAATGCATTTTACTAGTTTGATGTACAACTAGTGATTTTCAGACCTTTTTAGAGGTTATTTTAGCATATCTGGTGACTCCGTGAGGTGAAAGAGTAGTAAATCTAGTGCTATTGTAGCTCATGAGAAGGATACAAACAAGGAGTTCCAAGGATTTTGAATATTTGCAGCTATCACCACCCAGAAGATGAAGCAGGACAACAAAGAGAACTCCTCCATCAAAGAGAGTTCAGTTAGCACCACCTGGTGTTAGGAAATATTTTTTCTTCTCACCACCAAGGAGAAGAGGTAGACCATCTAAAAAGTAGAGTGAGACTCGTTCTGCTTCACCAGGCTTCAGAATAGTAAAATCACTATTTAGCAGCCCAAAGAAAATCATTTTTGCTGCTTCTTCAAGTGTTGTACTATGTTTTCAAGTTTTGTTGCTTCAATTTATGTTGTTCAGATTCAAACTAATCCATCTTAGCCACCTCTAATGGCTGCTAGAAACCAAAATTTTTTGTCATTTAAGGGAGGTAGTCCATTAAATCTTGCACAACACAATGATATACCAGTTGTTGCATTGAAAAGCTTGCCAATTTTCACTGGGGAGGATCAAACAACACCCATTGAGCACATAAGGGATGTTGGTTCACTGTGTGGTGTTCATCACATAACTCAGGAGGATGTAGCTATAAGGCTACTTGTTGCATCATTTAAAGGAAGGGCTTTGTAGTGGTTTATGGGTCTAGCAGTTGGCTCCATTACAACTTGGGATGAATTAGGGGATGAATTGCATAAGCAGTTTTAGGATAGATCAGATCATTTTTCCTTGTTAGAGTAGCTGACTACCATAAAGAGAGCTCCTTAGGAGAAAATGTTAGATTTTAATTTTTAGTTCCAAAAAACTTGAGACAAAATCCCTACTACAGTGAGGCCTCCTCCTGAATATGCATTCTTATATTATCTAAAATCTCTCAACAACAATATAGCTGTCATGAAAGTTAATGGGAGGAGTGTCTTTACCAGATGCATATGAGACAACAATCAGAGCATAAAACTATTTAATTCAAGCAAGTAAGATTGATCCTAGGCCACCAATGCCTATTTTTTTGGATATCTAGCCTAATATGCCACTACAGATACCACCTTTTTCACCTTTTCCTGTTGTTCCAACATTACCAACTGCTGGTAAACAAGAAATTGCAGTTCTAGTTCAATCGCAGGAGTTGCAAGAAATTAAAGAGAGTCAGCAAAAGATTGAGAATATTTTAAAGACTTTTGGGAATAAGTTGGTGAGCTTAGAGAAGCAACAATCTTATACCAAACCTTATCAACAACAAGGTCAGACTTTGAATCAGTAGTACCAAGGCAATAAGCAACAATACCAAGGTAACTACCAAGGTCTAAGACAAAATGTGAACTCAAGGCCTTTTCAGGCATATAATCCAGCACCTGTTAGTGCAACTAGGGACCTTGTCCCTATTCAAAATAATCTTGTTGCTGATTATGAGTGGTGCTATCCGTGCAACCAACCACATAATCAAGCCACATGCTCTAATGGACTTATAAATTAGGCATTAATGGTGCAGAATGCTTCAATCTCACAAAAAAATGTACCTAATGATGGAGCTCCACAACAACAGGAGTAGCCTACAAATGACGCTACTCTGCTTAACTGGAAGGGAGAAGAATTTTGTGGAGTTAATATAGATGATTCTCCAGTTGCAGCAAATACAAGAGCAAAGAAAATAGCCTTTGAACTTGAGCAAGTAACTAATAAAAGAAAAGCAACAGCTGGAGAACCATCTACATCACAAGTGCCTCACATTTTGCAGAGGAATCAACAAGTTGCTGCCAAGGAGCAGCCACGCATGCAAGTTGATCATGCTGGTGTAAAGGCCCATCAAAAGGTAAATCCAGTTGTCCCTTTTAATATTATTGATAACATGAAAAAGATGAAAGTAACAATGTCTATGTGGGACTCATTAGCTATCCTAGATAAAAAAGACATGTTACAGTCAGCTCTGTCAAATTTGAAAGTGTCTGATGAGCCACGAGTAGGTTAGGTTAGAGCTACTTTTACAAATGATCCACAAGATGATAAACAACCCAACAAAGAAATAGGTAAGGATGTCAAACCACCTTCATTTTATGTATTAGTGATTATAGGTGATAAGTTAGTCCATAACTGTATGGTAGATAGTGGAGCTAGTAGCTTTGTAATGCCAAAGCAGATTGTTGATAAACTAGGACTAAAATATTAGCCTTTAGAAAAGGGAGTTATTTAGTTAGATGGTACCTCAGTCAATACCTTAGGTTTCATCATAGGCTTGAGCCTTATACTTCACACTTGTCCAAATTTTTCAGTTACGCAAGATATATGTGTTATAGATCTACTACCTTTCTTTGCCTTGTGTCTCTCAAGAGACTTTACAACTAAGATAGGAGGTTATGTTTCTGCTGACTGGTCACATATGTTGTTTAGAACAAGATATGGAACTAAGGTTACTATCAAATCTAATTTTTTTTCCAAGGATCACATAAAACCTTATAATCAAAGTATAATTAATGTTGTTTAACTACTGCAGACACAAACTGTGTTGTTTTTAGTGACAGTGAGCTTGTTGTTGCTCAAGAGCTACTAGCAGAGAGTGTACCTGATGTGTTGTTACATGAATGGGCAGCAGAAAATGTAATGGCCAGTCTTGATGACCTCATTCAAGATGCTGGTATGGGTAATTATGTGTTGCATGACCCTGATGCAGAGGTTCCAAACCTTGAAAAGAATACAGATCAATTGTGAGAGTAGCAAGATGAACTTTGGGAGATGTATTTCGATGGTTCCAAAAGTAAAAATGGAGCTGGTGGAGGTGCAATGCTTGTGTCTCCACAAGGTGATAAGTATTTTTCAGCCTTCTGTTTTTCTTTTGTATGCTCTAATAACACTGTTGAGTATGAAGGACTTATTCAAGGTCTTGAATGTGCAAGGAAACGAGGAATAAACTTCCTAAAGGTCTATGGAGATAGTGAGCTGATTGTTAATCAAGTAAGAGGTCTGAATGTTGCTAAGAATGATGCATTGAAGTCCTACAGGAACAGAGTGTGGGATATAATAGAGGAATTTTATGCCTTTAACTTGGTTTCTATCCCGAGAAATCAAAATAAACATGCGGAAAGACTTGCTACTATTGGTGCACAGTTTGAAATCCTAAATGATAACAAGAAGGAGAAGGTACAACTATATGTCAAAGTATTAATCAGATCTTCCATTCCAAACAACAACATTCACTGGCAAGTATTTGATAGTGATGAACATATTTTATCTTTCCTACTTGAAGAGGATCAGTTTTCAGTAGTGAATCAAGAGAAGCTGAAAAAGCAATATGAAGATGAAATCATATAGTTGAAGACAAATAAGCTTCTCAAGGGTTTAGTTACCTCGGAGTCAATTTTTAATTTTGATGATCAACTTAAGAAGAGTAAAGTTAGTATTCAAGTCAAAGAAGACCATTATGAGGAAATTGAAATTTTTAAAGGTAAGCTTCTTAAGATAGGAAAAATTTGTTCAAATGAAGATAGAAAGGCTTTTATTGCTTTATGCCAAGAGTTTCATGATGTTTTTGCATCGAAATATTCTAATTTAAAGGGTTTTGACCCTCATATTGCTCAACATACAATTGAATTAGAACCTGATGTTAGGCTTGTTAGGAAAAAGCAGAGACCTTTGAACCCCAAGCTTGATCCTTTAATGATTAAAGAGCTGACTAAGTTAGTTGAGGGGGGTATTGTATTTCCAATTAAAAACACCTCCTGGGTTTCTAACCTTGTTCCAGTTAGAAAGAAAAATGGGGAGATAAGATTATGTGTAGATTTTAGAGATCTTAATAGAGCATCTTTAAAAGATCATTACCCATTACCCTCCATGGAACAAATTCTTCAAGTTGTTGTTGGTTCAGAGAGATTTTCTCTTCTAGATGGTTATTTTGGTTATAACCAGATTTTAGTCAAGGAAGAGGATCAATATAAGACATCGTTTACAACAAAGTGGGGCACTATGGCCTACAAGAGAATTCCTTTTGTCTTATCTAACACCGGTGCTACATTTAAAAGGGCCATGGATATGGAATTTTAGAGTCTAATTCAGAAGTTTTTACTTGTTTATCTAGATGACATAATAGTATATTCTAAAAATGCAAATGAACATTTATTACACCTCAAGCAAGTTTTTGAAAAATGTAGAGAGTATGGTATATCTCTCAATCCAAAAAAAAAATATATATTTTTTATGAAGGTAAACTATTAGGACACATAGTGTCAAAGCAAGGAATTACTATTGACCCTGAGTGAGTTAAAGTCATACTTGATCTACCATTACCCAATCATATGAAAGGTTTGTAGAGCTTTTTAGGCAGAATCAACTTTTTGAGAAGGTTCATACCTGATGTTGCAAATATGTTACAACCTTTAACTGCCATGATAAATAAGAATGTAGTTTTTAGTTGGACTAAAGAAGCCAAACATAGCTTTGAAGCAATCAAAGAAGCTTTAGCATCAACTCCTACACTGATAAATATAGATTTCTCAAAGGATTTCATTCTATATTCTTTTGGTATTGTAGGTTCAATTTCTGCTATGCTAGTTCAGAAAAAGAGTGATGATTTAGAGTAGCCAATAGCCTTTTTCAGTCAAGGTCTAGCTGATTATGAGTAGACATATACCTTTGTTGAAAAACATGTTCTTGCTATGATCAGAAGCTTGAAGAAATTTAAACCTCTAATCTCCAACAATAAGATACATGTTATGGTTGCACACCCTAGTGTGAAAGAATTTCTGCTAAGTAAAGACCTGAGTGAGAAAAGAGCAGGGTGGATCACAAGAGTCATGGAGTTTGATGTTGACATCAAAATCACAAAGCTTGTTAGAGGTAGAGGATTGTGTGAACAGTTAGCCTCAACTCCTGAAGATGAAAAAAATTGAGACTATTTTAGTCAATGATAATGAGCCTCAAAATGTTGTGCCTGTGTTAGATGCAAGTTGGGTTCAAGATATGACCCATTTTCTACAAACTGGTAAATGTCCACCAGGTTTAGATAGATCTAAAATAAGATACTTTAGGTTGCAGTCAATCCCATATGTCTTAATTGATAACATTCATTTTAGGAAAGACCTTAATGGTGTTTTATTAAGGTGTATTGACACTAATCAAATAGAAAAAGTACTTCATGAGTTTCATGATGGAACTTCAAGAGGTCACTTTGCTCCAAGAACAACAGCCTGGAAAATTATGAGAGCTGGCTATTATTAGCCAAACTTGTTTAAGGATGCCCATGCTTGGGCAAATAAATGTGTAAAATGTACTCTTTTTGTAGCAAAAGAGAGGCTGCTAGCTTTGCCTCTGCAGCCAATTCAGATTGAGCAACCCTTCATGAAATGGGGAATTGGTTTTATTGGGCCAATAAATCCACCTTCCAGTGCTGGTCACAAGTGGGTACTTATAGCAACTGATTATTTTACATGATGGACAAAAGAAGTAGCTTTGAAAGAAGCTAATGAGTCTTCAGTTTTAAGCTTTTATGAAGATATAGTAACCAGGTTTGGAATTCTTGATTCCATCATTTTAGATAATGCTCTTGCATTTGTGGGATTAAGAGTTATAGATTGGGAAATAAGACATGGAATCCATCTGAATACCTCCTCAAATTATTACCCTCAAGGTAATGGTTTGGCTAAAAGTACAAATAAAAATCTGATCAGGATCATTAAAAGAACTATGGAGGAGAATCAGAGAGTTTGGCACACCGAATTGAAATATGCTCTATGGGTAGATAGAATAACCCCTAAGAGGCTAGTTGGAAATTATCCATATGTTCTAGTTTATGGAAAGGAGGCAAGGTTTCCTTTATTTGTAGAGTTGCCAGCTCTTGACATTGTACATAAGCTGGAGATGTTTGAAGAATAGGACCCAATCTCCATTAGATACACTAAACTCATGGAGCTTGAAGAGACAAGGGACAAATCTATGAAGTCTTTGGAGTATCATCAACTCCAAAAAAAGAGGGTCTTTTATAAGAAAGCTACACCCAAAATTTTCAAGGAGGATGATGTTGTTCTCAAGTGGGATGTGCTGAAGAGTAGGCCAGACAAGCATTCAAAGTTTGAGAACTTCTAGACTAGCCCATTTGTCATCACTGAATGCAAGGAACACAATGCATTTCAGTTATCAAATATGGATGGAGAAATATTACCAATTCCAGTTAATGGGATTCACCTCAAATGTTGTTTTGAGGTATGATTTAACTTTATACATGCTAGGCTAAGTTTTATCCTTTCAATAAAGTGTTGATGCACTATAGTTTAGTTGCAAATTTCATTCCCTAATTGCTTTTTAGCATAGCTAGATAGTTTCCTTTATGTTGTTTTGTTTTCAATAAATGTCGTGTCATTCATACTATCAAGTCTGAGTTACAAAAGTTTTGAATCCATTTTCCTAAGTCATGAGCACAATTTTTGAGTGACTCCATGCCCAAGGATAGGTCTAGGCAACTGGTCAAAATGTTTAGGAGGCAACCATGCAGCAAATGTCACCAAAAATGTTACCAGATTTTCACTCATAGGCTCAATCGGGTGGAGTTTGTTGATTTTAAACTGAGAAATGGGGTATATTTGATTAACTTTCCTACATTACATTCAAATGTATAAATGAAACAATATAGAAAATATTAGAATTACAAATTACTACATCTGTACACATGAATGTAACAGAAGAAAGATTTTAATCTTTTCATAAAAGAGTAATCTTTATTGAATGTATAAGTGTAAATTATCTCACACAAGCTGTGAGATTGACTTAACTTATTCAATACAAATTATGAAAAAATATATACATGAATAAGTAAAGAAAAAAAATGAATGTGTATAGAAGGAAGGTAACCAACCATTGTATAGAAGGAAGGTAACCAACCATTGCCTATGAATGACTAGTTTTGATGTGTCTTTTTGTCCTGCTCCTGTCTCAAGCTTCATTTGTCCCTTCAAGCTCCATACCACCTCTAGTCCTGCATGTGACAATAACAATGGTGTTAGAGCATGCTCTAAGAAATGGCTAATTACAAACATTATATACATATTCACACTATGCATGTATAAACTGATCATTATGTGCATTAAATAAGCTATGTGTACATTTTAGGTGTCCTAGAAAACCATTAGAGTCATCAAACACACCTAAAATATACATGTTTTTTTAACTTATTTGCTTCATGTGCAGCTATAGTTGTAATCATGTCTTTGTTTTATTCATCTTAATTCAGCATGTGGGGTAAAATGAGTCTCCTACAAGAGTTGAGCCCAACATGTTTGAGGAAATGAGATATTCAGGGTGGTTCTTTACTTATACCTTATTTTTATATGCATATAAGCAATACTAGGTATGTGTCGCAATTATGCTTTTGCTGCCTCATCATAAAATTTTGTCCTGACATTGTCTTCCTTTCCTCTAGAGACTCACAATCTGGCATTTAAATGCAAACAAAAAGGAAATATCTCTAAAGAAAAGGGTAGGCAATGTGTTACATCCCAAATTGTGACGTTACAATTTACCATTACTAGATAGAGTAAATGTGAATTCTGGAGGTGAATTAATGATGCTTGTACCTTGTTTTCAATATGAATGTTGTTTCATTTGATGTTATTCTTGGTGAAATACTGCATAAAGGAAAATAGAAGGTTATTGATTTGTGAATAATCTAACTTTTGAAATGTTTCATGTATTCTGCTTTGTTTTGAGCATATGACTCCCGTTGTCATGTCATGATGTGCAGGAAAGAGGATCAATCCTCTAGGCAAAGGAGAGATATCACTCGAAGAGGAACTTGGTCAAGTAAGCAGTAACGAGTACCAAATGAGCATACACACACGTCAGTATAGGTTCTGAGAAACCAAGTCAGTTATGTTGGTCTAGATAACTCATCCTTAGGCTTTAGGAGTTATGTTTACTTCTTTATGCTTTGAAAAGTGATGATTACTTGTTTGTCTTACTTACTGTGCTTTGACCATGATATGGAAAACGTGAATGGATATATGTTAATAGGACAAGTGAGTATGTATATATATGTCAATACATACGTATGTTCGACAGATGGATATGCCCATACGTATGTGTCGACATGGTATACGTACATATACGTGTACACTGTATACAGTGATATATATATATATATATATATATAACCATGTTATCAATTGCCTGTGAATAGTGATATTAATTATATTATTTAATATTGCCTAGGAATTTACATATGCAAATACTAACACGTATAAGTATAAATATTTAGATATGTAAATAAAATATATATATATATATATATTTAATAATATATAAATATACATTTATATTGTAGTTTTACTTGGAAATATATATATACTTGTAAATATATTTAAATATTAATATTTAAATATACAAACGCATATATATATTTAAGTAAATAAATCTACAATAAAGGTATATATAAATATATATTTATAAATATATATATTAAGTTATATAAATTTTATGAAATTTAAATTACCTTGGTAAATTTATAAAACGATTTTTACTTTGCATTATATATTATTACTTTAAAAATATTTGAATAAGTCAAATATGAAGGAAGTATCAAATACTTGATGTTTTTATTGAAACGCATCAAAACTCGTGAATATTACATTTGATGACATTAAAAAGGAAATATTTGTTTTTGATTCAAAATGGGAAATCGAAAATATTAAGAGTTAAATATTTGAAATAGAAAATACTTCATAGTGTAAAGTTGAAACATTTGTAAAGAGAAAAATACGTTTTTAAAAGAGTCATTCCCGTGAAAATGGAAAACGCGTGAGAAATGAAATTGCGCATGGAGAAACTCCAGCCTGAAATGCACAGCTTGGACCAGGTCTGAGAAGAGGCGTTGTTGTTTATCAAACCATAGATAAATGGCGACGTGGGAGTATAGCAACCTTGACCTAAAACGCAGCAAGAGAGTTTTTCAATTTCAGGCGACTGGCAAAAGACGTGTTACCTGTAGGTGATGTTTTTGAAGATTAGAGTTGAAAAATTCTTCATTTGCTGGCTCTCTGGAGGTCGAATCACTATTTGAAGAGATGACTTAGGGTTTATGAACTCGCCAAGTGTCTTTTTGACTAATTCTGGGCACTTGTTGTCAATCCGCATGCCTTCTTAAGTGGAAAACTGTTGCAATTCGGGTATATAAATATACACGCCTTCCATTCATTGCATATGCACACATTGAACAATCCGAGTTTATCATTCTTATTGAGCTTCCATAATCATTCCCTGTTTGGTTATATTATTCTGTATTGTTGAGTTTGAAAGATACTGTGAATTCTTACCAGCATTTGCCAGCTACTGTGGCTATCCCTGTTTGAGCTGTGAGTGAGTTTTATTACTAAAGAGAAGCTTTTCTTATTTTCTGAGAGAATATATCACCATTTGCTGAGAGGCATCCCCTGTTATTATCTTCATCACGTCTGAGTTCACAGTAAGAAGTTGAGATTACTTTTCAGCTGTAGTAAATGATTAATTTCTGAGGAAGAGTTTGAGACTGATCTGAGAGTGCTGGAAGTCTTTTGTTGGAGGTCTGAGGAGCTGCAAACACATTCGAGGTCATCCTCTAAAGGGAAAAGGCATATACCAGGCATGTTGTTTCTTCTCTCATGTTCTAGAGCATATTTCTTGATATATAGATCTAAAAGAGTAAATACTGAATGTGCATAGTTAGGAAATTGCATTAAGTTCAATACTTCAGTTAAGACAAACAAAGAAATGATTCTATGTTGCACCATTTAAGTAAATTACTTTAAGGAGTGGTTATGCATGATTTCTAGAGTGTATACCTGTTTGCATTAGTGTGTGTTTTGCATTAAGGAATGAAATATGTATGATCTCCATATGAGGAGTATATACGGTTTCAATGATTAAAGGATTGTGAAAAAGGGAATATATGAGTAAAGAGCTTAGGGGATTAATTTACTTATCTTACATTAAAAGAAATAATGGGAAAAGATAAAAGAGAGGGATTTGCTTGCATTTTGAATGACTATTGCATGTTGTGTATGGTCTCTGTATATGGAGAATACGTAGATGTACTTATTATCTACTAGGATCGAAATGAAGGCAAAGTCAAGAAAGGTCTTTTAAGCTTAAGTTATTAGAATAACTGAGACAAGCTAAAGTACTCTTAGGATAAAGATTTCCTAACTAGGAGGATTGATACAAGACACTTGTAGACTGTTCATTTCTAGTAGGTTCGTATGATTGTAGGATATCTGGGGTGACAGATTACCCAATGAAGGATAAAACCTATGCGTAGAGTAAGATAGCCCAAAGTCAAATCGGCCCTGAGTAGTGTTTATGATAGATTACCTTCATTCAAAGTACTGAATGAGAATACTTTGGCCAAAGTAGTGAAAGGTACGACATCCACTTAGGTGTGAGATAGTTGAGACTACACTGTCAGTTCATTGTGATCCGGGTACTAGATCGAGATTGTGATATAGCAAGGTTCTAGTTGTGTAGGACACAACACTATGCTCAGTTGGTAATCATTAAAGGATACCCTACCAATCTCTTCTTCGAAGGGAGGTTCGTTCATTGTGAAATGATCATGCGGGGGACCGCATTATAAGTCCGTGGTTGGCAGAAAAGCACCCGAGTGATGTTTCTCCTCCACAGCAAGCGGCCGATGTACCAAGATTTGAAATGAAGGACTCCTGGACCTTCTTACTTCTATTTGTGCAAAAGCTTACAAGCTGTGTATGTAACTGTATTAATTTTGATCTCTGATTTGTATTTATAATGAAAAAGAAATTCATGAGGTAACATGTTGTAACTTGTACGTATTTATCAATAAAGAAAGGAAGAACTTTATTGTATTATCTTTGTTACTTGTTACCTTTTCATGTTTAAAGTGAGAATTGGAAAAAATTTAATTCACACAGGAAACAAGTCGTTACATGTGGTATCATAGCTACCAGGTTTTGCACTGAAACCTATGAGCTCATTATGCAACAATGCATAAACTTTATTAGAAGATAAATGTTAAAAAGTTCTTGTGCTAGAATGGCAAGAGAAAAGAACTTAAAGAAGTTAAAAGGAAATACGAGATCCTTAGTAACTTAAGAAAATTGGGACATGTTAAGAGTTGTCTCGGGAGTAGGAACTCCTAAAACCAACAATTTATGTCAGTACCTAGGATTGCAGAAGATTATGCAATCAAGTTATGAAGAAAGGTTAGGAAGAATAATCAGTGTATACCTTTATCCAATGAAATAGTTTTATAACTTTAAGGCAGCCAAAAAGGAATAAAGATAACCCTTGTTATAGTAGTAAACTATAGCTGCAAAGAGTCAGGAACTTTTGGATTTAGTGAAAACACTACGAATCTATGTGTATGCAATGTCAGCATAAATTAAATTGAAGAAGAAAGTCAACAAAGGAAGTAACCACGGGAGTTGGAAAACTCTTGACAATAAGCTAATTCTTATGTAAAGATAGGAGCTTGCAAGGAAAAAGAGTTAGTACTTTAGAGATAAGAGAAAAGACCAGAATGGTCTGAATTAAAGTAATCAACAAAGTGGACAAGATTCCACCAACCAAAATCAATTAGATTATTGGAGTTTTGATGTGAAAAAGAGACCAAACAACTATGGTATCTTTAAAAGTTAAAGGTGAGGAAGATTCCAAGCATTGGAATTAAGTCACTTGAAAAGTGACTGAGGAATAAAGAAACCTGAAGTGGTAAGTCAAGACGGTTTTATTAGAGGTTAAACATAGTTTGGTAGAGTATAAGCTGAACTCACCTTCAATGTGGTACTACGTGTCAAAACAAAGGAAGTTGCAAAGGAAACAACGTTTTAAGTAGAAAAGAACATCAACCAACAAAGTTTTGTGGATATAGAGTATCCTCCATTAAAAGGATGTTGAAAAGAGAATGGAATTAATGAAGTGTCTTGTAACTTGTAAGTTGCTGATTATTCAGATCTTCCGTTGAATGATCCATGTTATTAAAATCTATGGGATAGAAAATCAATGACAAACCTAACTTTGGAAAATGTATATTTGAGGTATCCCTTGAGACAAGGTAAAGGCAATGTAAAGCCAACAATAAGGAATGACAAATCCTTACAAAGAAGCAAGAGTTTGCTGGGAGTTCAACTTTGAGTAGATCAAAAGTTGTGGAAACCTTAAGGGGGGAAGGAAAAAAGTGGGTTGACTCGAGTTAAGTACCCCATTCAACAAAAGAACGTGGATATGTTCTAAGTTTGGAAGAACTAATGTCTTTTTCGCAAGACATAATGACAAATAAGTCATAACAGTTTATAATCCAAGAAAAGAGGTATAGGGATCTTCGTAGAAAGTTAAATAAACCCATACTTAGGATTATTTGATCGAAAGATCAAATGGTAATATCTTTTGTTATTCACAAGGAAAAAGGTATTGAAATTTCTGAAGAAAGATAATCAGAAAGGTCAAGGATTATGACCTATTATCATCTCATACCTTATATTTATTTGATAGAAAGAATCAAATGAAATTATCATTTGATGCCTAGGAAAAAGAATAGGCAGATAATTTGATCATGATAAGAAAGGCCGCCTATGAGATTGGCAAGGAAAGCTTTAAGATATTCATGATTGAAAGAAAGTGTCTCTACATTCCTATACACCTTATATAAGGAAAAGTAGATAAAAATGTTATGTCAATATGATATGTATTCATGTCATGAAAACGAATTGAAACTGTAAGCTTATTGTGCTAAGAAACCCGAGGATGAAAAGGTTTAATCATAAGCCATAGAGATGGAATGGAAAATAAGGTACGATAAGATCTAACCCTTGAGTTGGGTTAAATAATTGTGTATTCTTTAACACCTTATAATTGGAATAGTCTACTTGGTTGAGTTATACATTCGGTCTTGATTGAGATATATAGAGGTTGAGAAACCTATAACATCAGATTAATCATCAGAGTTGGAAGGGAATATTGGGATTGTGATTCACCAATGGAAATGTGTATATCACTTGAATTTATGAGATTCTATGAGTGTAAACAAAGGTAGAATACCTAGTGAGTTAAAGAAGCTACTTTACACTCTAAGAAAGAAGTTATCATATTGACTAGAATGTTGTTGAGCGGCTCTAATATTAAAGAGAATACACTCTAAAAAGGGAAACATCCATTGTTATGTTGGAGCAATATAACATTTTATGTGAAATAATGGAGAATTTTATTGAGTAAAGCACCAGGGATGTTACTTGAACTCAAAAGGATGTACTGAAGTTGGAACTCTCCTATAT
This sequence comes from Sequoia sempervirens, assembly GCA_007258455.2. Lineage (NCBI taxonomy): Eukaryota > Viridiplantae > Streptophyta > Pinopsida > Cupressales > Cupressaceae > Sequoia > Sequoia sempervirens. The sequence continues at coordinate 22,490 of VDFB02272410.1, read as the reverse complement.
GATTAAGAGAATCAATGGAACCAACGAGGAATGTTCATGCTTGGTAACTAGGTAGGTAATTAAATTTACTATTATCTGGAGATCAATATGATGGAACATGGATTAACACTCAAAATTAGTACCAAAATTATCAAGAAAATTTGTTTGAGTTAAAAGATGGATAACATCTTTAAAAAAATATATAAAAAAATCCAAGCACAGTAGAGATCCAAGTTATGAATGTCCTAAGATAAATGAGATTTATCTCCACAAAACTTATAACCATTATTATATGGGAATTAAAAATGGCGTGAGATCGTAAAATAGGTTTTCAACTAGTCAAAGAGTAGACTATTATTGGATGTAAAAGAACCTATGTACCCAAAATTTTGAAGAAATTGGAATGGAACGAGGAAACTAATGTTAGAGTTAGGACATTGGAATGACAACAGGAATTGTTGGATGAGAAACTACTATAAACTTGGAAAGATAGAGTGTGAAACTACACAGAATGTGGCAAGGTAACAACTAGTAAACTAGGAAATGAAGACCAAATGCCATCATTGGTAAGTCATGTATACTCTCTTGAGATTCCAAAGGAAAAGTGGTAGAACAAGAGATAGATCAATCTGTCTATGTTAGTATAACTGACATAATGTTCAAGTAGACAAACTCATCAATGAAACCAACATTTTAGGAAAACTTGACTTATAGGATATTTGGTCCTAAATAATATATTGTGGACAAGTAGAGGCTTAGTAATCCTGAGAGGTTATCTCAGTTTAGCAATAATGATAAGGTTGTGTAAACCCTGATCATACTACAAAACATTCAATGGATTGAATGTGCAGTATATTGTTATGTATAGTCAAAATAAGCAAAGATGGTAGAATAAATCTTGAAGGATTTATAAACTTCTAAACATTGAAGCTGAACCATTATATGAAATAAAAGGTTAAAAACTCAATTAAGCTGAAAAAGGCTTAGAAATGAGTGAATCATAGACTTGATAAAATGTCAAAAAGGAGTAATAGATTGAAGTGATCAATGAAACTTTGTGGTACAAAGCTTACGTATGAAGCAGTATCAAGATTTGACAGGTGTCTAGGAGTAAAGTTGTGCTCGAGATGGACAAGTAATCATCTACAAGTACTATGTGGTAATGATAAATGAATGTGTAAGTGACGGATGTACTCGGTTTATGAGTTGTCTAAAAGTGTAAATACCAAAAAAAGAAGGATTGGACCCACGATGTAGTGTACAATGCATCGACTTTCCTTTTCTATTTGGATTATGCTAAGGATAAATCCATGAACCAATGATTTCCGATCACTGTGTATGTGGTGTGATTTATAATTACTATTAAACTTGAATGTTTAAATATGTTAAAACTCTTTGGGAGAGTAAGTATGTGTGAGGCATACAAGATTTCCCTATGCAATAGTGTAAACACTCGAAGCAAGCTCTAGGAAGAACAAGATTGCTACATAGGTTGAATGCTTTATAAATCTTACGTATTTTGTGAATTGTAAGTAACACTTTATTGACTTTAAGCTATATGTTGAAAAGCTATACCTCATCGAGGATGATGATTCACAAGGGGGGAAGTATGTTACATCCCAAATTGTGACGTTACAATTTACCATTACTAGATAGAGTAAATGTGAATTCTGGAGGTGAATTAATGATGCTTGTACCTTGTTTTCAATATGAATGTTGTTTCATTTGATGTTATTCTTGATGAAATACTGCATAAAGGAAAATAGAAGGTTATTGATTTGTGAATAAAATCTAACTTTTGAAATGTTTCATGTATTCTGCTTTGTTTTGAGCATATGACTCCTATTGTCATGTCATGATGTGCAGGAAAGAGGATCAATCCTCTAGGCAGAGGAGAGATATCACTCGGGGAGGAACTTGGTCAAGTAAGCAGTAACGAGTACCAAATGAGCATACACACATGTCAGTATAGGTTCTGAGAAACCAAGTCATTTATGTTGGTCTAGATAAGTCATCCTTAGGCTTTAGGAGTTATGTTTACTTCTTTATGCTTTGAAAAGTGATGATTACTCGTTTGTCTAACTTACTGTGCTTTGACCATGATATGGAAAACGTGAATGGATATATGTTAATAGGACAAGTGAGTATGTATATATATGTCAATACATACGTATGTTCAGCAGATGGATATGCCCATATGTACGTGTCGACATGGTATATGTACATATACGTGTACACTGTATATAGTGATATATATATATATAACCACGTTATCAATTGCCTATGAATAGTGATATTAATTATATTATTTAATATTTCCTAGGAATTTACATATACAAATACTAACACGTATAAGTATAAATATTTAGATATGTAAATAAAAAAAAAATATATATATATATATATATTTAATAATATATAAATATACATTTATATTGTAGTTTTACTTGGAAATATATATATACTTGTAAATATATTTAAATATTAATATTTAAATATACAAACGCATATATATATTTAAGTAAATAAATCTACAATAAAGGTATATATAAATATATATTTATAAATATATATATTAAGTTATATAAATTTTATGAAATTTAAATTACCTTGGTAAATTTATAAAAAGATTTTTACTTTGCATTATATATTATTACTTTAAAAATATTTGAATAAGTCAAATATGAAGGAAGTATCAAATACTTGATGTTTTTATTGAAACACATCAAAACTTGTGAATATTACATTTGATGACATTAAAAAGGAAATATTTATTTTTGATTCAAAATGGGAAATCAAAAATATTAAGAGTTAAATATTTGAAATAGAAAATACTTCATAGTGTAAAGTTGAAACATTTGTAAAGAGAAAAATACGTTTTTAAAAGAGTCATTCCCGTGAAAATGGAAAATGCGTGAAAAATGAAATTGCGCATGGAGAAACTCGCACCTAAAACGCACAGCTTGGACCAGGTCTGAGAAGAGGCATTGTTGTTTATCAAACCATAGATAAATGGTGACGTGGGAGTATAGCAACCTTGACCTAAAATGCAGCAAGAGAGTTTTTCAATTTCAGGCGTCTAGCAAAAGACATGTTACCTGTAGGTGACGTTTTTGAAGATTAGAGTTGAAAAATTCTTCATTTGCTGGCTCTCTGGAGGTCGAATCACTATTTGAAGAGATGACTTAGGGTTTATGAACTTTCCAAGTGTCTTTTTGACTAATTCTAGGCACTTGTTGTCAATCTGCATGCCTTCTTAAGTGGAAAACTGTTGCAATTCGGGTATATAAATATACACGCCTTCCATTCATTGCATATGCACACATTGAACAATCCAAGTTTCATTCTTATTGAGCTTCCATAATCATTCCCTGTTTGGTTATATTATTCTGTATTGCTGAGTTTGAAAGATACTGTGAATTCTTACCAGCATTTGCCAGTTACTGTGGCTATCCCTGTTTGAGCTGTGAGTGAGTTTTATTACTAAGGAGAGAAGATTTTCTTATTTTCTGAGAGAATATATCACCATTTGCTGAGAGGCATCCCCTGTTATTATCTTCATCACGTCTGAGTTCACAGTAAGAAGTTGAGATTACTTTTCAGCTGTAGTAAATGATTAATTTTTGAGGAAGAGTTTGAGACTGATCTGAGAGTGCTGGAAGTCTTTTGTTGGAGGTCTGAGGAGCTGCAAACACATTCAAGGTCATCCTCTAAAGGGAAAAGGCATATACCAGGCATGTTGTTTCTTCTCTCATGTTCTAGAGTGTATTTCTTGATATATATCTAAAAGAGTAAATACTGAATGTGCATAGTTAGGAAATTGCATTAAGTTCAATACTTCAGTTAAGATAAACAAAGAAATGATTCTATGTTGCACCATTTAAGTAAATTACTTTAAGGAGTGGTTATGCATGATTTCTAGAGTGTATACATGTTTGCATTAGTGTGTTTTTTGCATTAAGGAATGAAATATGTATGATCTCCATATGAGGAGTATATACGGTTTCAATGATTAAAGGATTGTGAAAAAGGGAATATATAAGTAAAGAGCTTAGGGGATTAATTTACTTATCTTACATTAAAAGAAATAATGGGAAAAGATAAAAGAGAGGGATTTGCTTGCATTTTGAATGACTATTGCATGTTATGTATGGTCTCTGTATATGGAGAATACGTAGATGTACTTATTATCTACTAGGATCGAAATGAAGGCAAAGTCGAGAAAGGTATTTTAAGCTTAAGTTATTAGAATAACTGAGACAAGCTAAAGTACTCTCAGGATAAAGATTTCCTAACTAGGAGGATTGATACAAGAAACTTGTAGACTGTTCATTTCTAGTAGGTTCGTATGATTGTAGGATATCTAGGGTGACAGATTACCCAATGAAGGATAAAACCTATGCGTAGAGTAAGATAGACCAAAGTCAAATCGGCCCTGAGTAGTGTTTATGATAGATGACCTTCATTCGAAGTACTGAATGAGAATACTTTGGCCAAAGTAGTGAAGGGTACGACATCCACTTAGGTGTGATATAGTTGAGACTACATTGTCAGTTCATTGTGATCCGGGTACTAGATCGAGATTGTGAAATAGCAAGGTTCTAGTTGTGTAGGACACAACACTATGCTCAATTGGTAATCATTAAAGGATACCCTACCAATCTCTTCTTCGAAGGGAGGGTCATTCAATGTGAAATGATCGTGCGGGGGACCGCATTATAAGTCCGTGGTTGGCGGAAAAGTGCCCGAGTGATGTTTCTCCTCCACAACAAGCGGCCAGTGTACCAAGATTTGAAAGGAAGGACTCCTGGACCTTCTTACTTCTATTTGTGCAAAAGCTTAGAAGCTGTGTATTTAAATGTATTACTTTTGATCTCTGATTTGTATTTACAATCAAAAAGAAATTCATGAGGTAACATGTAACTTGTACATATTTATCAATCAAGAAAGGAAGAACTTTATTGTATTATCTTTGTTACTTGTTACCTTTTCATGTTTAAAGTGAGAATTGGAAAAATTTTAATTCACGTAGGAAACAGGTCGTTACACAATGCCAAAAGAAATTGTGTTACCTTTAAATGTTGGCATAATTTCCAAATGAGGTGATGTACCTGGAAATCAAGTGTTCTATATTAGAGATGCAATTAATTTTGTTTATTTCCTATGATGTACTCATCCAAGATCATCATCATACTAAGATGAAAGCATAGAGAATCAATATAAAGGAGATTGACCACTTTCATTATGGAAGCCATGAAAGGGGCATTCAAGCAACCCATAATTATAAAACAAAAGGATAGGTGGCTTTCAATAGAGTTTGATCTCCTTCCAACTTATAGTGAAGGCTCATCTATATCAGCCCAAAATATACAAAGTGGAGGTGTTTTGTTTTCTGGAAAATACATCATGAAATATATATATTCAAGCATTTTCTTCAGAATATCAAGCAAAATGAAACACAGTCATATGAAGTGCAAGGTAGAGCATACCATGACAGCTATTGAGAAAATGAACATGAGAGAATAGGATAATTCATATTGATATGAAGGGATTATCATAAAAATGACATAACAATAGTGGTCAAAATCTCAGAAATAAACTACTTTTAATACTATCCAATAGTAACAACCACAACTTTGTTTACAAGAATGTATGATAGACTCAGTGTTGCAGCTTCCAAAATCCATGATACAAAAATAGTCCAAAGGAGGCATTATGAGGATATTGTAGGAAAATGATAAAAGGATAGTCCTTTATAATGTGAAAGCCATTGAGAAGAGTAATCATGCTATGGGTCAAAATAGTTAGCAGGAGACAGAGCTTAGAAGTGGTTGGTCGAGCTTGTGCCATGAAGGAAGTAGAAGGGAGAATCCTCGTTAAAGGTGCAGTCATCTCAATTGAAAATCAATGCATTATCAATCTCCAATTTCAGTTTGATAATGGGGCAGTTTCTCCAAAGGCAGAGTCACCATGTGACAATCATAGTGAGGGTTTGCATTGATAAGAAAAGATGCACACATATAATTCCTTTTTAAAAGAGAGATAAGGAAACCATGGCCATTCTTTTGTATATGCAGAAATGTCATAAAATGGAGATATTTAAAGCTGGAACAAAAGGGTTATGTAAAAGCATATTTTCAAAAAATAGATAACGGAGACCGAGCTATCAGTTTTGTTCCAAATGTTTAATCTCTCATACTTATTTTCTACTATCAATCTTGCATAAAGAAGAGCTCTCAAATAAAAGGAGGTATTTCTTGAAGAAATATGCAGAAAAATCTCATGGGTTTTAGTAAAAAAATCTTTAAATATGAGCACAAAAGGGATTTCTGAGAAATGCTTAAAATCTAAGAAATACATGAAATGAGCTGAAGACAAACATTGAAGGGTTTATATACAGAAGAGGAAAATTTGTTTTTCACAAATCATACAAACCCACTTGGAATTTTTGTTTTTCAAACACAAAATATTCTTCTCAAGGGTTGGCCTTGTTGAAAATGGTGTCTTATGTGTCTACAAGAAGGAGTATGGCTACGGCCTAAATTGGAAAATCCTTCATTTTTCTTTAGAAAATATCACATATTCTTTAAAACAGGAACATGGAAATAATAATGAAGGCATGGGAAAATAAAAGATATGCATTTCTTTTCAAAATTCCCTCATGAAGCTCCAAATAGAGTTTATCCATGACAGCCAGATAAGAAGAAGCATAGAAAATGAAACAAATGCAAGCAGAAGCCACGTCCTGTATAATAGAAACTTATCCAAATTCTTGTTGTTTGAAGAGATACATTCGAGTATCTTTCAACAAAAGCTTCGAAATATATTCCAGTATCGGCCTCAGAATGAGCAAAGACATCAACAAAAGATAGAATGAGGAAAAGACATCAGAAAATAGTCATGACTGTGGCATAAACACCTGAAAATACTTCAAAATGAAGAGCAATGTCCAGATTTTTGTTTAAGAAAAGCTTACCATTCATTCTCCTGTGAAAACTTCAAAGAAATCTCTCAGAATTCGTAGTGAATGGTGAAAAGAAAACACCCAAACCCTAGCTTGGTGGCAGCCTAAGCTTCCTCCAAAAGCTTCAGAACAACATGAACTGTAACCTCTACTTTTCATGTGGTTTTCGTTGTTAGGGTTTCAACCCTAAAATGTTCGATGAGTAAAATGCATTTTTTGCCTTTTTATTTCATATTTGCACCCTATACCCACGTATGATTTTTGCCTTTTTAATTTATGGATTTTTCTTTTTAATTTAGGCATGAAGTATGAAAGATGACTTAGGCATGACTAAGTCAATTTGGACTTAGTAATTCCTTTCACTTTTATCTATACCGATGCATGGAGATGAGGATTTTATTTTTTTCATTTTTGTTTTATATTGTAAAATGACTAAACTTAAATGATGATTTATAAATCATTATATTTTGAATGCAAATTGAGACATATATCAATTTGACTAAGTCATGAAGGTTTTCAATGTATGGAAGAAGAGATAAGCTTATATTGACGACATGCCAAGATTGGAGGGAGGTTATTTTCAGTTGGAAAACATGAAGAGAGCATCTAGGAGTATTTATTAAGCATCCAAAAATCTACATGTAGCACATTAGCAAGTGTTGAGAATGAATGGTGGGAGGTCGACGATTCAAACGATCAACCTCCTCATTTAGCCAATAAAATCTTTGGTTTGTTTAAACAAAATCCAACACCTATGTATTCTAAAGATCACGCATGGCCTGGTGGTGGAGAGTGATAATAGCATTAGGGAGGTCATGTGTTCAAACCTCCCCAAAATTTTTTTTATAAACAAACCAACCTTGCTCCGTAGTAACCATAGGGGTTCCACATGGCACCCAACCATTGGATCATGTGGCACCATTTAATTCGACCTCACCTTGACACATGTCAAGCAACCATTGGCCCACGTCCAACTACCATGTCATCTACCTTGTTAGTTGTACTGCCACATGTCAACTCTAGAGACTACCATGTCATCATGATGATTTCATGCTAATATCAGCATCTGTATAGTCTAGTCAACATTTTCTATGAAACTTTTACTGGCCATAACTTGCGCATACGAACTTTGATTGACATGATTCAAGTGGTGTTGGAATCATCTCGATGAGATCTTCGACATTGTGCCATTTTCTTTAACATTTGGAACTATCAATTTTTTGGTGAAAAACATATCCACCTAGATCATTACATTAGGTAAAGTTTCCCTTGGTATTATGGAGGTATCAATGACATGTTTAGGTTATGTGATTGCTAAATAATTGATAACTTGATGTCGAGGGTTTCTTTTAATCTATAGTGGTTCTAGGATACCTTGTTCATGTAGGCCTAGTCTTTTTCCTTGATAATGCATCCGTTGAAAATTTTTGTTTGCCACTGAATATGATTTGTCTTGGAAACAAGGTGCTAATCCTTCTCTGCTATGTTGTGAATCTTCAAAGGTGATAGTTTCTTCATTGGTAAGAGAGCTTGCTCTAAAAAATGTAAGTGATCCAAGTTTATAAATCGTAGGTTCTTCAATATGTTGGATATCTTCATGCTCAATGTCTTCGATATGAGTTTAGGATGTGTCAGATTTTGATTCTTCTTCAAGAGATGGCGATGATTCATAGTTGATACAAAAACTTTCTTTATGATCACTATGAAATTCTATCGATTATGTTATGCCTTGATCATTTGTAAGGATGTTAAGAGTAGGAGACTCTTATTTTGGAAGATCATCTACATGTCTTGTGGAAGCATGCATCTCATGGGTAGATGTAGGAGTGCTTGGCGTATGGATATGGTCTTCTTTTGGAAAAATTTGTATGGATTGGAAGATATTTACTATCATTGTATTATTTCAATGATATGGATTCTTGGTCTTGACTGATTTTTGAGCTACCATTATTATCATATTGAAAGGGACCCATTAGATCATGAGAAGAGATGGACTCTTGATCTTGACTTAGTTCAGAGTGATCTTTGTTAATGGATTTGAAAAAACCCATCAAAGCATGATAGTATGCAAGAGATATAGATTCTTGATCTTGACTTAGTTTGGAGTTATCTTTGGTACGCTTTGGATTATGTTCAAGTGACATGGATCAATTTAAAAGAATGGATTGATTGCAAAGGGTTCTTGGATGTCTTCAAAATGTGGACATGTGGGTGATAGCTCTTGGCTTAGATTTTCTTCATTGGGTATGAGTATCAGTTTAAGGGTTTCTCGATCCTCAAGTGGATTTAAATCAAGTGTTGTATGAAGGATCTCTTTAATTTTTGCAATAATGAGGCCAAATGATGTCAATATGTATTGAAATGGACCATTGCTAGACACTGATGGGGGATATTGATCGTGCTTTGGAAAAGATTCTTGATGTATGTCATCATTCTCATTGGGTGAGGTAGAGGCATTGTTAATGTGATTATTTATGGATGAATCTTGAAGGTTATCCTCAACAATTATTGCTTCTTGATCAATGAGGTCTTATATGAGGTTCTTGAGTCTTATATAGTTTAATGTTTCATGAGCTTTTGTTCTATGGTATTCACAATAAGCATCATTGTCGTGCCATGAGTATTTTATTTGAGGTTCATAACCACCTAATTACTTTGGAAGATTGATAATATTGGAATGTACTAGCTTGTTTAACACCAACTCGATTGGATCCCCTAAAGGAGTGTATTCACGTTGGGTGGTGTTGTTGGATTGTAAGGATTGTGGTTGTTGTGGTGATTGTTGATATTGTGTTTGAGATTGTTGGAGTTGATATGCAACATTTTGACGTATGCTAGGGTCATTTTTGTGCATGTTTTGTGAAGGTGGTTTCATGAATGGATCCATCCCATAGTTCATCATGTATGGATTTGACATGTTTAGTTTTGATACGTTTGTATTTGAGATGTTCATGATTGGGATGTATTGACTTGGTGGGATGATGTTGAGTTGGGGGAAGCTCATGCTTTGATTGTTTGGTTGATAGACTTGTAAGTTTTGACATTGATTAAAATCTATCATATGACAATATGTTCCAAAGTTTTGACTAGGGATATCCCTAGTTGCTATGTCATTGAAGGTAGTAGGATATGACATGACCCCATGCATGGATTATATGGAAGTAAATTTGGATAGTGGATTGGAATTGACATGTTTTTTCTGATTTTAAGATTGAATTTGTAAAGACACATAAGTGATCTAGGATCAATGTTTCATTGATGAATTATTTATATGGATGGATGGAGGATGTGAAACCTTCAATTTTGACAAAGTTTAGACTAGATATTTTAGGTATATTTGAGGATGATGATGATGAACTCACAACCTTGGAAGTAGACTCATGACTCCAAAGTAAGCCTTTCCATAATGATGTTTGCTAACTCAACCAAATAATTGAAAATAGATTGTTTTCAAGAATGAAGCCAAACTAGGTGATAGGATGAAGATATAGGTCCAAATGATTTATGTCAAAATGTTAAGTTGTTTGAAATGGAATGTTTTGATGGTGGATTTGATGGTTTGTTGTTGGTTGAGTTGATCCTAATGATAACCTAGAAAATGTTTTGACAGTTCCAATATAAAGATAGAAATCACATTTTTGTTACCGTTTTGAATGATCCATATAGTCACAAGTTTATTTTTTCATGAAACTCAAGTTTATTTGCAAAAAATTAGAATTTGGAAATTTGTTAAGTTTATTGTAATTTTTTTATAGGAAAATCATTGCACTATCAGTACAAAAGCATGCACTATTTTCTACAAAAGCACTGAGATGTATGTAAAAGTGCAGAGATGTCTACAAAGGCACGTTGATTCCAACAGAAATATTGTACTATTAGAAACAAAAGCATTGAGATGCAATTACCTAAGTTTACTCTAGAACAAAAGTGCTATGATGTATAGAAGAGCTAAGATGTAAGCAAAGGTGTTGTTTTGATAAAAATAGAAGTGTTGAGATGCATACAAAAGTGCTACGCTTTCAAAAAAATGCACTATAACTTGTTCAGAGGTTAAAATTTTGCAAGTTAGTCAACATGTTTGATGTTTATTTTGTGTTTGATATTTTTTGCATGTGATAAAAACATAGTAAACAATGCATTAAATTGACTCAGCTAGTGTTGGATTATTTTCATGTGTTCTTCTTCCACAAGATCACACTAATATATTTCATGGGTTTCCATGATAAAAGCACACCATAGAACACAATCCTAGTTGTAGTGGTAGATTAGGGTTATCTTCTAAAAGTGGGACCACTAATAAAATACCACATAATGAATGGACAGTTCTAGAGTATGCCAAGGTCATGTACCACCTTGGCACCTATTACCTCAAAAGGAAAAATTCCTTGAGAGTGGTTTTGTCACCTCAAAGAAGATTGGTACATAGCGAGTAACTTCACACGTTGATCCTATCACACTACACCACTAAGAGAATATAGTCTACAAATGGACTTTAGGCTTCTAAATACAAGGTTCATAGTGGAGGTACTCCGTAAACACCAATGCATACAAAAAAGCTATATGGAAATATCATCTCCTTGTGTTTGTAATCACCTAGGACCACATAAGAACACTTGACATGTACATGCTTGGATAGAGCTACAACTTTCGCTCTCACCCCTTTATATAGCCTGCTAAAAAAACATGCTTGAGGTAAAACCCTAGGGTGATGAAATCCCTAGGCAGGCCTCATAACAATAAAGGAAGGATTAATATTTCTATTTCTCATCACCCAAGATCACACGTAGTGTAAGGGGAGCAAATACGTAGACAACTCCTTTGGTGTTTAAAAAGAAAAAAAATGAAAACTAGAGGTATTTCTCATCACCCAAGTTTACATGAAGCACGAGTGGAGAGGATACGTATCTCTAGCTTACCAAGCGTGATAAACAAAGCACACATGTTATCTCTAGCTTACCAAGCATGATAAACAAAGCACACATGTTAATTTTAGGTACACCAAGGATTGAAATGTGTGGTTCATTTTTAAACACCAAATTGATTTCGTGCAAGTTGTTTTGTTTTATTTTACTGCACCAAAATGAAGTGTTCAAGTTGTGTCATTCAATTTTAATGCACCAAGGGAAAATGAATTCATTTAATGCACTAAATCAAATGTGAGGATTGTGTTCATTTTTAAAGTACTAAATTGAAATGTGAATTCATTTTAAAGCACCAAGGGAAAATAAAGACTAGATTAACCCTACAAAACAAATGTTAGTATATTCCTTTTCCTAAATGCCACATGCTACAAAATAGTTAGATGAAATCAAGAAACAAAAAGTTGTTAGGGTTAGCCAAAGATTAGAGATAAAAATCAGATTAAACCCTTAAAATTAGCTCCTTCTTATACCTGACAAAAGTTGCACTATCAAAAAGAAGCATTACACTACACTGTTGAATTTGCAAAAGTGGGGCAGTTTGGAAAAAGGCACCCCAATTTTGCAAAGGTGCCCTAGTTTGTGGAGACAAAAGTGCCCCACTTTTATATAGAAGTGCCCCACTTTGCACAAAAGCATCAAATTGTTAGGTGACAAAGGTGCAGACCTTTGACAAAAGCACAAACCTTTAACAAAGGCACTGTATTTCCCTTAGAACCTACAATGGCTAACAAAACTCAAAGAAAACTGATTAGACAAGGACGTGGGTCCCACCGGGCATACCAAAATGTAAGTATAATGAATTAAATTAATCAAAATACAATGAAATGAAACAAATTAAATAATAAATTGATCAATTCAAGATAATACTCTAATGAAATTAGTCTAACATTACTAAAATGATTCAAATAACATCAAAGACATCTAAATTCTAATCAATTAAAACCATTAGCAATGCAAACCTGAAATCCCATTGTGGATTCAGTGCAAATGGATTGGTATGGGATGTGTATTACTCAAATTGTCTAATCCATGTTGATGCAAAAGCTTGGGTTGATGGTTGAATAGGGATGATTCACACAAAAAGATCTCAAATTGTTCAAATGTGAGTAATGAATTTGGGAGAGTAACTTTGCATAAGGTTGTTGTAAGGCCACTTGGTCAACTCACCATAATGCATGTAGGGATTTCCTAGTATGTGGTAGCAATGCACCCCTTGGCATAGTGTTCTTATGGTTCATGATAGTGTTACTTGTTATATACTTAAATTTCTATATGATTCAATTATGTGTGATAAGCATAAGTAGTCACTAAAGGAATAAAATAACAGGCAGGGGGCATTGATGTAATACCTTATCATTTTGTCTTCTAGTTATTTAGGCCTAATATGAAGACAAAGACCCTATGGATTTCATGACCCAAAACTAATGAATTCTTATTTTGAATACCATGATTAGGTTTGAACTATATGGCTTTTGATAACAAACATTTACTAATTGATCTATAAATATCAAACAATATTGTGTTGAGTGGAAAATACTTACAAGAAATATTCGATTTGATTAATGATCTCGAGATAAGGTAGTAAATCAATATTTGTTTAGACTGCCATGATCTTAGATTAAATATTTTATATTAATATATTTGGTTAAAGAATTATTTAAGAACAATATATTTAAAACTATTTATAGTACATGATACCATAACAAATTTATTTGGGTGTTCAAGTAATTGTTACAAGTACAATGCTAGATCAAGATGAAGGGGTTATTACTTAATTTAATGAAAAAATTATTCTAGTGATTAGTGATGGTAACTGGGCATACCTATAGGAGAGAATTGGGAGCTAAAGTGTCTATTTCAATGACACTAGAAAAACTTAGGTTTCTTGATTTAACATGTAACAAAGTACCCTAGATGAGTTATGATTAAGGTAATTTAGTTGTTTATGAGACATAGAGTATAAATAAGTTCTTGATGCTTCGGCTATGCCACTTAATCACCTTTGTGAATTGATTATAAACTATATTAATATATTGTTATTTATAAGTTCATTATAGTTATGCAATATCCTAATTTTATATATATGGCATTGTTGTTAACTCTATTTTATGTAATAGTGATACATATGAGATTATTATATAATGCCATTAAAAACATTAATAAGATAAAAATAGAGTAAGATTATTGTCACAAACCATTATTATTATTTTTGTTTTACATTCCAAAAGGATGTAACTTTATTTTCAAATGAAGACAATTTCATTTGTTAAATATCATAATAATTACCAAATTACGCATAGGTAGAAAATAGAATTTGTATTAAAAAAAGAAAAGAAAGAAAGAGCTATTCCGTACAATCCATACCCAATGAATAATTATACTCCTTGGCTAGAAAAAACAGACACAATCAACATTCGGCTCAGACCATGGCCTTGACCTCAAGTATGTCAGGGAGTAGCTGTAGGTTCATTTACGAAGTTGATAAATTCGCCTCTCTGCCTGTGACTTTCTTGTGTAAAATTAGCTTAGGTTTGGTATTAATGTTGGCAATAGAAAGTTGGAGACCATAATGTTAATTGATGGTACACCTATTTTTTTCTTTACTGCTGAGCATGGGCAGTGACGGTTATTTGTGAGAACCCTTTTATCAATGAAAGATTTGATTAAAAGTATGATGTCCTAGTAGTCTAGGTATCATGCCAAGCAAAGCTTATTTAATTCCTGAAACCAATTTTATCACGAAAACAAATCATGTCACGCAATGAAGATACCTATTGGTGTAAAAGATTGCGAGCAATCTTGTCTTGAGCTCTGACAACCCCAATATTTTGAGATATACCCCTCGTCTTCTGAGGGAAAAAGGGAATCTCATTAATCATCACTGGGTAGGTGAGGGGCAGTAGGATTGTGCATCTCAAGCCATTGTCAACTAAATTTTATGGTCTTAAATTTTTGATTGAATCTTCAGCTTGGGGGGGTTAAAATAGAAAAGGTTAGATGCCATAAAGGGAAGAAAAAAAAACATGAAATGAGGGGAAAATTATCTGTTAATGGAGGAAGAAGAATGGCTAGTAGGAGTTGGGCGTGGAAGACCAAGAAGTTTCTCATCTTCGATCCACCAAAGTGAAACATTATCAATTGTGTAAGGATGGCATTGGGGTTTTGGGTAGAGTCTGGATGGATGAAAAAAAAAAAAAGTTCTTAATTGATAATGGGATATGAGCAATCATATTGGAGAGGGAGATTGATAGAGCCTGGGAAAGCAGTTTACTATTTTGTATAATAAATGCAGAATTTTAGTGAATACGGATTTACTTTCATTTTCATAAATGGTGGTTAGTTGAAAGGTTCTAGAGTGAAATTCATAAGTATCAGAAGGGCATTGAGGTTTTGATGAGAAAATTGCCTTTCAAGAGATTGCATAAGATTTTAGGAATGGGTGACTTTGTCATATGTAGAAGAATCTCTGCCACTTTCAACAAATACTACAACAACAATTGGGGGAGTGTCACTAAAGACATATACCATGCTTCTTCAGGCTTGCCTCCAAAGTTCTTGTTTACTTGTGGAAAGGAAATTACATGGAGCACGTATATTGTCGAGGTACTGCCTTTTTGTGTACCTTTAAGAAAAAAAAAATCCTTGGCACCCACCTATGTGAACTGTCAAGTATCTTGTGCTACTAAACCCTTTAAATGTTATTTTGTTATCACTTATAATGTATTTAAAAAAAAAAAACAGCATGACATTTAAATTTCTGTAGTAATGCAAAACAAAATAAAAAGAATGAACTAATATAGTTATTAGATTTAAACGCCAAAGCTGTCGGCCAACGCAAATTGAGATTACTGCTGAATAGAAATTCTAATGAAGTTACATTTTATGTTTTGGGCATTACAATTACAATTACTGAATATATACTGGAAACATTTTACAATTGATAGAAATCAATCTTCCAAATAATCTGTACATTGTTTGATAGGGGTTTTATTTTGACTTTAAATGCTTTATAATTGTTGAAACAATTGAAAATTTAAATCTGTAAAATTATTTAGTTAGCTGAAAATAAGCTAAAAGAATTATATGAAGTCCCAGATGAACAATGTACCAACTGTTTAGAATTTTAAAAATAAAAATAAAATTGTGGGAGTATTCAACTATTTAAGGCGATAGTTATTATGGCAGTTAGGTTAATATGGACAATTTTAATCGTAACCGGGAAGTGAGTGGGTAAAAATATATTTTATATTTGTCATTCTTTTATATATAAAAATCTATTATAAATACCTTACATATAGCAGAAAGATACAAAGCTTGATATGCATGGTTAATAAATATCATAGCAAGAAAATTATAAGCTATGTGATTCTATTATGCCATCAATTTAATATAAATGAAGACATCCAATTTTAGATAGGAGAATAGTATAAGGTTGCTTAATCTAAATCTCATTATAAGAGTCTTTATTATTATTAATTCAATTAATATTGGTGAAATTGATCGTAGTTTAGGGTGAAACTATGCCCAGCTAATGATTATTCAACATTCAAAATGAGTGTATTTTTCTATCTTGTAAATATCTAATTGATTTACACATTCTTCCTAGTATCTTGGTATGCTTTGTGGCATATATTTTTATCATGAGGTAGAATTTTTAAATGCTTATAATGGTTACAAAAAGAAAGAAAATAAAAGAGTGTGAATAAATGGTCAACAACTATTCTATAGCTTTATAATGGGCTAAGTTACAGTCAAAAACTGCTCACACATGCTCTAGTAATCTTTTAAAGGCTCTCTAGGTTTTATCCTTTGTCCTTTCACCTTTCCAAAACATATTTAATTTTAAAATTTGGGTAAGAGATGAAAAAGTTATGACTGTTCAAACGCTGCCCTTTTTATGCTAAAATCAGCAAGCTATAAATTGTTGGATAATTTGGATATTATAGTTTGTTTATTTTCTTGAATACAATTGTTTTGTGTTATCATTATAATAACCATGATGGTTACAAATTTAGTCTTAAAGACCTCATGATTAGGTTATTGTTATATTACTATCATTTCGTATAGAAATTAATTTATTGTATTCATATAGTATTAAATAGTTATCAAAATTTTATTTAATTATTTGATTTATATTACTATGAATAGCATCTTAAAAGTCATTTAGCTATGTGAGAAGGTAGAGGGAATGAGAGATTATATGGATCTATAATATAATCAATGGTGGATTTGTGTACGAGAATGAGGTATCATGGTTTGTATACTTTTATCTTATCAATTTAAGAGCCCACATAGATTAACCATAGTTGTCTACTCTGTATTTATTAAGCTATTGACAAACTAGTCGTGAATCAAACCTAGATGATTTATGTATTGTCGGTCAATCCAAAATGAGTTGAAGTAAACTAAAAGTGTCGAACTATGGTTCCTCTGCAAAGTATATACGTAGGCAAGGCCATTAGTGACAAGCCCCCGAGGAATTAGGTCTAGCCCCTAGGATTTGTTCTCTTATTATTATACTTGGGAATTACCATTGATATGTATTCTATTGGTTATCACGTGTCTGGTATTATGTTTGTGATTGTTCTAGAGTTAGCTGAACTATATAAGTCTGCCTCAATGATGTGGACTCAATGTCTCCCTTTGATCCCCCACCCTTGATTGTCTAAGCAATCTAGTTATCGAACTAAAATATTATAGTTTATAATTGGTTGAAAGTTGTACACTTTCATGTAGTACATGCTTTGGTAGTAAAATTTGAGAGTTTTGTAAGTGTATGTGAGCGAAATTTGGAATTTTGTGTTTTGTCCTTAATTGTAATTTGGTTTAAATTTTTTGTCATTACAGTTGTGAATTTAATTTCATGTAAATGTGAGGTATACTTATAGATTTTTGGAATATTGGTCAATGGTGAGGATTCAAAATTCTAATCATTGGATGAAATTGGATTGAGGATGTGAGTGTGGATCGAGGAATTGATCAATGGTCAATAATCCTTGAAGGCATGGATCAAAGATTTAATCAAGGGTCCATAATTCATGAGGATTCAACAACATCCCTAAATTATATGAAATATGTATGTTGGAGATATTATTCATGTGGAGGGAAGAATTTGAACTTGAAAATGGAATATTCCATGAGAATATTCTTTGTGCAAGTTGGAGGATTGAGGAATAATTAGTTACTTAAACAATTTAAGAAAACCATTTAATTGTGCAAGTTGAGGAATTAATAAATTTAATTAAACAATTTAGAATTATTTAATCAAAGAGGGAAGATGACATTTAATTAAACAATTTGATATTATTAATCAAAAGGGAAGAAATTGATATGAAGGTGATGAATTAATCAAATAAACTTAATTATTTGATTAATAGAAGAAAAGGGTGAATTTAACTAAATAATTAGACAGTATTTAATTAAATAGATGAATTAGGTGAATATGATGAGAAAATGGTGTTACTAAGCAAAATCAAGATGTGTGATATACTCGGGACATATTTAGGTGTCTAAAGTATGGATAAAGTGAAAGAGAGAGATTGAGGGGAAGAGGGTGATAGAGGAGGGGGAGAAATAGAAAGGGAGAGAGAGAAAGAGAGAATATTAAATTATTGTCAAATGATAATTTCTTTAGTAAGTTTATTGCTAATTGCTTATAAATTATGAGTTTGATGTTAGTTTTTAAAGATTATATTCACTTAAAGAATATAAAAATATCTACTATGGAACTAACCATTGAAATTTGGAAGCTTGCTTGGCACCACTAACCTAAATTAATAGCATTAGAATAAATAAATAAATAAAATAAAGAAAAATGAAACCACACAGAAAAAATTAAGAATTTTATATTATACTACAAATTACATAAGTTATCTATCATTCTAATAGTTAAATCTAGTGAACCATATGGATCCAATCTACTCTTTATGGTGTTTAATTTTGCTTCATAGTCAAACTCAAAAATCATTTCACATGTTATTATTCTATGTTCTATCCCTATATTTTATTGATTGGACATTTGATGTGACAAAAAGGTTAGAATAATGAATAATTCTTTTGTGTGTCAAAGTACTCAAAAAAATCCACACATCAAACTTATTCAAAGTGTGTCTTCTAATCTATGTTATAGCAATGAGCACCAACATTATATAATACTTAATATCTTCTCCATCTATGGTAAGAGATGTCAAATTATTTCTTACCTCAACATAATGACACAAATAATGTTATATTCCTTCTTCATTATCTTCATTTGTAATAACTTCATAAATATGCCTACATTGAATTGTATAAAACATCTTAATTTAATAGATGATAAAAATATAATATTCAATAATATAAATTTTAATGTTAATTAAATAATGCATCTTTAGTACCTATTTTAACTAAATATTAGATATAGTCAAAGTTGATTGATGATTCCATATCCATGAGTTGTAGTTCTAGAAGTCAACATGTCTCAAGTAGGATTGAATTTTTAGAATACCATTCATCAACCCACTCTTTTGACACATACACATTCTAGGAATAATCTACACATAAATAATAATAGAATATCATATACCTCATATTGATAGTCCATGAACCTATATTTTATTTTCTAAAAGAGTGGAACTCACTAGCTTGCATGTGTCTAATAACCCTCAATTTCATCTTATAAATTATACTTCACCTAAAGAAGTGTGGAATAAATTGAATATCTATTTGGTACAATCAATGAATTTCACTCTATTCAATTGGATGCTAAATCCATGACTCTATATCCTAATGTCGTTTCTTTAATTGAAGGCTTACTATTTTAGTTCAAATCTCAATGTTCATGGTTACAAGGTTGTGGCAATAAAAAAAATAGATAAATATCCTATGTTATTGGTCTTTTCTAAGTTGAAAGGGAAATTTTAGGTATCCTTTTCTACCTTCTAGTATATAATTTGGATACACTTGGCTCTAAATTTAAGATGCCAAATTTTGACCAATTTTTTGATAGACTCATTAGGGAACAATGTAAGTTACTCTTCATGGATACAATCACATCCTCTAAAAGTTAAGCATTAATGGAATACAAATCTAAGAGTAAAGAAAAAGAATCTTAAAAAACTAAGGTAAAATCTACTTCAACACGTGAGAATCCCTCCATAAAAAGAAAAAATATAATAAGAAATCCACTACATATTTAAATTCAAGTGAGAATCCCTCCAAGAACAAGAATAAAAGTAGAGATCTCCTTGTTATTTCTATGGTATATAGGTCATAAAATCACACACTATTTTAAAGGATAGAAGCCTTACAAGAAACCATTAAGAAACATAATATTTCTATTGTCAAACCTAGCATGGGCACCTATAGTTGAAGGTTTGGATTCATACACATAGGGTTGGATATTTGAATCAAAAGCTTCTCATAACATGAAAAATCACATGATCTACTTGAGTCCCTTTCTATTAATTCTACTTCTTAGATTGTATTGGGTTTAACTCTACACAAATTTTGGTTTTTTTGGTAGGTACTATATAGTTTACAAATGGTTGCATATTGGCAATTAAATTTAGGTATATCTTTAAGAAATTATATTTCTAAATTTTCAATGTAAACTATAAATATGGCTTATTATGATTATCTTGCAAGTTTTTATACAAATTTGATGGGATGGGAGTTGTGTTGGTGTAGCTCTTCAAATATAATTGAGACAAACACATTTTTTTTGGATTGACGGAGGAGTGATGGCTCCTTTAGGAAATTTATTACAATTCATTGGAAAATAAAATTCTTTGCATGAGTGCCATAGTTATAAAATTTATATGATGTGAAAATGGTATTATGGATGTGATGTTATGAGGATAAATTGATGCATGGGAGTGTTTTTCTTGTTTGTAATTATTGGATAAGAATAGATTTTTTATGGATAATAATATCATTTGTAGAGATATAAAATTACTTTTATCCCTAAAGGAGTGTATATCCTATTCTCCACCTCTATGTGGGTGTATTTTATATTCATAAGTGTTATAAATACACATGTAGTTTTATGTTAAATGTGTATTCATTAGGTATACTTGGTTTGTGGATGTTCTATGAAACCATATTTTCTTGGGAACCTCCTAACTCAAGAGTGGGGTTGAGAGAAAGCTCTATGTTTGTGAGGAGAGAAAATACACCATTGGTTGGATGCATACAATAATATTTATTGTGAATTATTATAGGAAAATTATGAGAAGTTGACCAAATATATTTTAAATAAAGTTAAAGGTAGGATTTGCATCATATTTTCCTATTGTGTGCTAGTCATGTGTATTAATAGGTTCTTTTTCTACTTCTATTTTCTTGTTCTAGGTTAAGCTAATGTTGAGATTAAATTTTCATATTCAATATTAGTGTGTTTTAGTATGAAAAGGACTAGGTCATGAAATGATTAATTCCTCTTATAATTTTTTCTAAGCATTAGTGATAATTTATGTATTAATTTATTTTTTTTAATTTTAAATCTAAAAACATTTTTGCACTTCTATAATAAGAAGGATTTTATTTGAATACACTTAGCTATACAATAGACCCATTGAGTTAGAATAACATTATAATGGTCACTAAGTTATTTGTGTGGCCATGACCTTGAGATATAGACCTTGGAGATGAATGATTTCTTTTTAGGAGAGGTGAGGTATACTTGTGCTTTACTCATATTGGTGAGTGTGGAAAATCACCCATCAACAAATTCAAATAAGTTTGGAAGGAATAAAACTATGTTGACATTACTAGATGGAGAAACAACTTATTGTGCAAAAATATTCCAAAGAAAGGTTTGGCTATATTTACAAAGGGGATGTCAAGAAGATTTGAACCATAATATCATCTACAACATAAATGGCTAGTGCAACTAGGAGGGTGATAGCATGATAAGAACTTTAAAATCTTATCATAAGGAGAAATGACAAAAGAGAGCATGACTGATGATGGTGTTGGGTCTAGTAGCATACAAGAAAGCATGTGTTGAAATCCATAATATTATATGGTACTTGAGATCTATGTTTGGTGCAACCCGAGGGATTTTGTTACACCCCAATTGTCTATTTACTATTTACTATTACTATATAGGGTAAATGTGAATATAATTTGAATTTTGAAGATAAATAAATTGTGCTTGCACTTTGTTATTAATGAATTGTGAATGAATGTTATTTCATTTAATGATACGTGAAGAAATGCATATATGTGAAATGGATGGTTATTGAATTGATGTTCCACTAATACACAAACAACAATATATGACTAAATAAACTACTAAAAATTGCATATAAATGACTAACTTTAGTCACGTGACTATTAGTGGTTTATTTGTAGTCATTTATAACACCACTAAATTTATGACTAAAGAATTTTAGTCATTTTTTTAGTTATTGATTTTAGTCATTAATTTGGTCATTGATTTGGTCATTGATTTGGTCATTGATTTAGTCATTGATTTAGTCGTTAATTTAGTCATTTATTTAGTCAAGGTAGTGATTTATTTAGTCATGGTAGTCATTACTTTAGTTATATATTTAGTCATTAATTTTAGTCATTAATTTAATGCTATTTTAGTCATTAATTTTAGTCATTAATTTATTCATATATTTAGTCATATATTTTAG
>VDFB02272409.1:0-64198 GCA_007258455.2 Sequoia sempervirens | reverse complement strand
AATGCTCTGAGACTGAAACCCTTGGCTTCCGTGCTCTGGTTGAAGACTTGCTCAATTTTCAATATTCAATAACATAATGGGCTTGATTTCCAAAGCAAAGTCTTATATCCTTTGAAAAGTGAGAATTCCTTCAAAAAGCATCATTAAAATAAATTTGACTTTTCTTTTTAATTATTCCAATAGTCTTTGATCAAATTTTTAATTATAAAATATAATTAAAAACGGCCCCCTTTCAATGATGGGCACCCCCTTGAGTCAAGCACTTAAGTTATAATATAAAAATATTATAACTTTATAATATAGCTCCAAAAATTAATATTTAATTAAATCAATTAAATATTAATATCTTCCTCAAAAACTATCCGATTCTCAAACCATCTAAAGCTGGCGAACCACGGAGTGATTCTGCACGTGACCAAACTATACTGCTAAAAATAGCAGGGGTGCCTCGCTGAGTGCCAAAAACTGCTAAAAATAGCAACTCAGGCAAACGGTGTCCGAATGAGCCTGAACGAAAGCCAACTGATCAAATACTGACAACTGAAGCCGAGCCAAGCTCCATCAAGACCCTCTATCCGTCCCATCCGCTCACCGAGGGTGCATAATAGAGCTGTCGTGAGCTTCGAAGAGATGTCAACTAGAAGGGACATAGCGGAAGCCCCAAATGAGAGCCAAAATGATGTTTTATAATGAGTGAGAGGGAATTAGAGCGACTTTAAGTTTTGAATTGCCTTTTTCCCTCCTAAAATCCACGCCCCCCTCCACCCCCTTTGAGCCTTAGAAAATTAAATCAATTTAAATTATTTATTCCTCCTTGGGTGTCCTGCTCATAAGGAAACTATTTGCACTTTTGTAGCCTTCTAAAACAACTTTAAGTTATCACTTAGGCACCAAGGTACTTTTCGATGACCACTTACCCCCTCACTTAAGTTCATAAAGTTATTTTTATAAAACAACTTAAGTGACTGATTAAAAGCAACTTTAAATAATCCAATCTTAGGCTCTCCGCCTCATTAAGAAATGAACTATAAATAACAAGTACTGAGAACTGGCCACTGCTAAAAATAGAAAGATGCCAACCACCGCAACTGCCACCATTGCCATAAATAGTAACCCAGTGCTAAATTGCTACTAGAACCACTACTAAAAATAGCACTCAACTAAATTGCAGGACTGTTGCTAAGAATAGCACTGCCAAAAATAGCACTTACTAAAATACCATACTGCTAAAAATAGTGACTCCAAACTAGTTAGAGCACAAACCGAGCAACCATCGCAACTTACTAAAAATAGGAAGTCCGGAAAAGTCATCTGATGCAGATGCATGTCATACCATTCTAAAGCTCTCCGAAAACCCAAACAAACCTAGAAACCTCTCTGCAAAGCTCCTACATGCAAACCCTTGATTGAATTGCATGTCACATCCCTGAAATGCATGTTGCATCCCTCTAAAGCTCTTTGAAAACCCAAAAAGATCCAAAAGACAAACTACCAAACTCCTACATACAACTCCTAATAACTCAGAAGGAAACCTCCTAGAAAATAGGAAACCCTAATTTTTCCTCTGACTAATCTATAGGCCTCCTAAAATAGGCTAACAATCACTAGAAAGCGTGGTGCTAAAAAAGGAGACATTACATTGTGAATAAGAATATGTGAAGTTTTGAGAAGAAGAATAGAATATAAATTTGGTGACAGAATCATAATATCGATCATGCGTTGAAGGAGCAACATAGAGGGTGATACTTTTCTTTGGAAGTTGGTGCTTCCTAAAAGAGATATTGGTGCCTCTAGTAGGTTGGTGCCTACGAATTTGGTTGTGGGAGTTGGTGCTTCCAGTGGGTTGGTGCTCACAAATTGAAGCTGGGAGTTGGTGCTTCCAGTAGGTTGGTGCCTACGAAGTCAATTGAATGAGGGGTTGGTGCCTCTAGTGAGTTGGTGCTCACAAATTGAATGAGGGGTTGGTGCCTCTAGTAGGTTGGTGCCTACAAAATTTGTAAGAAATTTATATAAGCAATATTTTGCCATGGTTTTCTCCCGTAAGGGTTTCCATGTAAATATTGTGTTATTGTGTTCTTCTCATGTGCATAATTATTGATGTTGAGTAAATGATGTTATTGTTATTGATCAAGTTTTAAATATGGTATTAAGTTCAAAAAGTAAAGATTGTTGTTATACTGATTCACAAAACCTCCCCCCCCTCCCCTCTCAGTATAACCGTGTGCTCATTAGGGACATGTCCATGAAAGATTTTATCCTTAAAGAGTTTGAGGCCACACTCCGCTCACCACAAATGCTGACAACTCAATGCCAAACAAGCGTGTTGAGTGCAAGCACATTCACCTACTAGCCTATCTTGACATCATTATTTGGATTTAAGCAATATGGAGAGATGGAGCACAAATGTATCACAAACAAAATAATGACCATCAAAGGAGAGGGAAAACATACCATCTAAGGATAGGAAGTTTCCCAATGATACATTAGTGGAAAAAGAACAAAGCATATCCATTGTTGAGGAGTTAAACAGCATGTGCATACATCATGTGGTGTTTATGCTTGTCATTGGTGAGAATAATGGCCCTTGTAAGAGCTTCATAGTTAAGATGTTTAATTATTTGATGCTACCACAGGGAAGCCTACTTTTTTGATGCAGGAGCTGCAACCAGAAATCTCTTATGAGCATATGGAGATTATAAATTTCTAAGAGATATTAACATTCTAGATGAAGAGAAGAAGAAAAAGAGGATAGAGATAAAAGAAAATAAAAATTGTCAATGATTTGTGGGCAGGATCTTCACAAATATGTTTGAGCAGCTACAGTGCAAGGTGATGGTTTAAAATTATATTATATGAAGAATGTGGGCATAAAATTCCTTCAAGACTTGATACACTGCCAACAAATGGGAAAAACAATGAACTAAAATATAGCCATGTGTTTAATACCCTACATACAAGGGTTGATGGGGGCTGAGATTTTCAACTCTGTCAAATTTATGTTGAGTAGGCTATAGAAAAATTTGGGGGCAATGTTCAGCAGTTTATGAATGTCACTTCATGCATCAACCCTTTTCTTTGATTGTGCTTCCAAAGAGGATTGCACTTACCAATGATGGGCATGCATCCTACCCTACTCAATTGAAACTTGAAACAAACAAACTAGCCCATGGCATATCAAGGGGATTAATCAAGGATTGAAGCCCCACCTTTGAGAAAACACCAAAGATCTACAATCCATAGAAGAGGGTGCCTGAGATTCCTTGTGAAAAGATAGTTGTGATGTTTGAGGAATATCAAGCACAAAGCCAACTTATATCAATGAGGCAAATGAAGTCAAAGAATATCATTCTCACCTACTCAAAGAAAGTGCACTAGAGTTTGATGTTACAATTACCAAGTTGAAAACCTTCAAGAAGAGGATTAGAAGAAAACACCAAAAAAACTTCTTAATGCAAACGAGGCAAAGATCACTTCCAACTTTAATGATAAGCTAAGCAGAGGAGATGATACTTGTGAAAATAATGAGAAGGTGACAAAAATAAGGGCAGTGATGGAGTGAAGATGGAGTAGATGTGTAATGAAGAGGAAAAAGATGATTGTGATAGGCAGGATGATAAGGACAACTCATCAAAGAGTACTTAGGGCCAAGGGCAATGAATAAATATCAATGCCCCTTTAGGGTTTTTTAACTTGAAGGAACATCCCCTCCTACTATTTTTGCTCCAAGAATGTTTTTATTCTAGTTCATCAATGGCACTATGGAGATTACTCCTCCACCTCTCCTTGTCTCAACCAAAATTAGCAATAATTACAAGCTAATTGTTGCCATGAGCCTGCAAGAACAATGTGGAACTATTACAAATTTACAATACTCATACAATTCCCTCACAGAATTGCCTTTTTAGGAAATTCACTCAAGAAAACTTAAAGCATTCTATAGCTCTAATAAATTTTATAGCAGCCCAATGGGGATATTTATTCTTCTTCATTATCACCCAAAAAACACAAAAGATCTAGAGGGCCTAAGCAATTGAATGGTACAAAACAGTGGTTTCCATTCTAATCTGTTGAGTTCCTAGTCTTATTTATACATAAAAATTTGATGGTACCATGCAGACCTTATGATGGAGCCAAATGTTCATGTTTCACCTTGGTGGTGCTTGTTGCATACATGGCATACTCAGCTGGATATAACTGTGCTACTTACAAGAGTGTGCAGGTGGAATATTCAGGCAGAGCTAAATGTGCTTGTTAAATCTTATTGTTCATCATAAGAAAGGTCCTTGTGGATCCAAATCATCTTAGGGCTTGTCTTCAATTCACTGTCTTAACCCTGTAAGATCTAAATATCATCTAATTATCTTCCCTTAACACTTAGAATGTGAGACATGCCCTGAATACATCACATGTCAAATAAACCACGAATAATTCTACTAAAGAACACAAAAGATTTACTGAGAGGGGGGGGGAAGGAGGGCGTGAATCAGTAAATCAAAACAAACTTTCACTTTTTAACTTTTCAAACAATCTTCAACTTTTATCAACATCAACTTTTGATATGAATCAAAGCAAGCAAGTTGATACAATTTATTGAAATGTTTTAAATGATTTTTACAAATGAAAGTAGGCACCAAACTACTTGATTTATAAATGAAATAATTTAGTAGGCTACAACCTACAAGGAGCACCAACCCCTTAACAATTTTAGTAGGCACCAACCTACAAGGACCACCAACCCCTAATGCAAGGCACCAAACCTTGACTTGATGGACGAAAGATAAATGACTTCAATCAGATCTGCACTCTCCCAATCCTCCAATCTGCCTTTGTGATGAAAAATCTCACCCTAAGCCCACACAAGAAGATGGGTTTCTGACTTGAATCACTTACAACTTTACAACCACACATTGGACTTGATTTGAAAAATGAATATATACCTTGTTCAAAAGATGCAACACTTTGATGAAACAATCTTGTCTCTTCAAAACTCATTCGCACCTCTTTAGAAAACCTCTTGTCTCTCATTCGCACCTCTGTAGAAAAAACTTATTTGTTAATTTAGATTGATCTCTTAAAGATTTCGATTTTAGATAAACTCAGTCGCACCTCTTAAAGATTTCGATCTTTGATAAACACATAATTATAAATTATGTTCTTGAATGACATGTCTTTTCAAGGTCTTATGCTTTCTGTTGCTTGCATCTGCTCATATAGAAACGCGTCTTTTGGCTGTTTAAATCTCCACATCTGAAGCTCGCATCTGCTCATATAGAAACATGTCTTTTGGCTGTTTACTTCTCCACAACATTGGTTATGACATAACAAATCACAAATCGGATTTGTTAGAGTAAACAATTCATCCTCCTAAGTATTTCGATCTGAAGATCATATTCATTTGATCTCAAGATGTTATTCATTCGATCTGAAGATCATATTCATTTGATCTGAAACTGCATTAATCTGTCTGTAGGATCGAATCTATGACTACAGAATGACTTCCACAGTGCTTTATTTGTTTTCAATAATCTGATCACTTGTTCAGATCAGATCTTGCTCCTCAATACTTAACTATGATGACTTCAACAATCTGATTTATTCATCTTTAACAATTTGATTAAGCCAACATGCATGTGAATATATTCTGTGTTGACATCAATGACAACTTTTCTAACATTCCACTACACCTTAAACACATGAAACATGAGTTATACAATTCTGACCAACAAAAAGCATTTAAAGTTTGGTAGAACCACCGCTAGACTTAAAATGGACACCATCTTTACTCACTGACTTCTAATCTATCATTTGCATATCTTTTATTTTATAATTGAATCTTTTTTTTTTCCTTCTTCAAAGCAACTTTTTGTTTTTCTTTTTGTTGTACCCCAAAATTAAAATTTTTGTTACACTTAGACATTTTTGAAAAATGAGTAAAACTCTTGTTAAATCGATCAAAGGTCAAAATTTGGGTGTGCATGTCTTGCATGAGGGGTTAAGCGCCAAAATTTTCAAAATCGTGATCACGGGTCTGCTCAAAGCGGCTTAATCTACAAAACCAGGATCTGGAGTTTTTCATCCCTACTTTTAGAAAAGCTGTTATTTTTTAGAAATTTTCTAAAATAGTACTACGGGTTTCACGGGTTTCTTTTGAAGCAGAATCTTGTGGCAAAACTTCAAAAGCCGAAAGTTTCTAAAGAGGATTGGTCGTTAGGATCCAAACTGATTTTGATTGGCTCAAAATGCGTCTATATCAGGCTCGTGCAGTCAGAATCTCAAAATGATCAGTTTTACCCTAGTGGGTCTATTCTGCTTTTTCAGAAGCATATCAGGAGCTCCAAGGTCATCAATGGAGGTCAGCTGGCTGCCAGGTGTCAGATTCAACACTCAGGGGTTCAACAGAAGATGAAATGATGAATACGCATGTTGAACGAGGAAGAAGGTGAAAAATGATGAAAATTTTCTAACACTGCCAGACTTGGGCGCCCCAGGTGAAGAAGGGCGCCCATCTTTTTAGGGCACCAGATGATGGAATTAGGGTTTGAGCTCTAAGTTAAAGTTATTCATAATCCTACCAGCTCCGCAGCAAGTCCGGCAATGCAGTCAACGAATCATCCAATCTCCTGGAATTCGAGATCAAACAGAGCAGTTTCAAACAGAAGATGGAATGAAAATGTCTGAAAATTTTCTAACTCTGGGAACTTTGGGCGCCCCAAGAGCACAAGGGCGCCCAGCTTTTTGAAGGAGCAAATCCAGTAGTTAGGGTTTGTTAAAGTGCTCAATCTCTTCAGATTTCAGTCACCTTCGCGACGTATATCTTCATCAAGGCATTCGACTGGTTCTCCTCCGGCAAATTCAGATCAAACTGGAATATACAGAATGAAGGTTTCAAACTTGAAGATGAAGATCAGATAAAATGGTCAAGTCTGGAAGGTTTGGGCGCCCCAGGAGAGAAGAGGCGCCCAAGATTTCAAGGGGCTAAACAGATGAATTCACAAAAGTGTCTCTAACGCGATTTCTTCACAGTTGATCTAGCTTTCCAACGAGATATTCAGCTCGTTAATCAGAGGTTGCAGTCACGAGATACAAGAAGCTGAATAGAGGGTCTGGCGAGAGCTAAGGACTGAGATTCAAAAGCAAACAGGAAAAAGTAAAAAAAATAAACTCACGGTGAGTTTGGGCACCTTTTAACTTACCCGGGGGTGCTAAACTTTGAAGCCTAAAATTCCTTTGTTTGACCAGAAATCCTACTCGAGAAGACCCCTCCCAATATCTTGTCGACTTCCTGATGAGCATAGCGTGATCAATCAGGCGCCGAGAATCGCAAAGGGCCAGTACAAGCAAACGAGGATTGTGAAGACACTCTGACGGAAGACCTCTGTAGTCTATGAGAAATCTCGTTAAAGGACCACGTATGGAGGGAGGCTCTCAAGCAAGAGATCCCTCAGTCGGTCATTTGGGATAGACTACACGTCAACCAAGAGGTCGACCATCTCCTTACCAGACTGCCAAGATTGATAGTGTGCCACTACATTATCTTACAAGATCTCTGGGCCGAGAGGGATCAAGAACAAAGAAGGCAACAAATACTGCAATGGTACGAGGAGAGAACTAAGCGGGAAGAGGAGGAACGAGATACAAGTCAACGACGTACACTTGGAAACTAAGACCCGTACGATCGACAATTAATGCCCATATGCCTCAACAAGGACAAAAACCAAGTACCAAAAGAGCAAGAGAACTGACAGAGGAAATTCACCACCGAAGGAGTAGATGAAGACTGGAATGAAATAAACCAAAATATTATCTACCTTGGTGGAGAAATTGACGAGAGGAACTTCAGAACACCATATAAAATAAATGAAAATGAAAATGAAGTGACAAAAGAACTTGAAAACAGCATACGTCGTATGAGAGAGCTGTCCATATCAGACGACGAAGGACTCAGAGTTGGAAGATCTGAACCTAAGACCCTAGGGCAGAGGGAGTACCAGACCAAAACTCAGGAGACTCAAGGTGTATAGGACGCTGACAGGGGACGTGGGGAAGACTCATACGTGGCCGAGAGTGCAAGTGAAGCACTGGGACGTAGCGGGAGAACCAGTCCAGTCAAGTCCAATGCACAAGGAGGACATCGGGGAAGGATGGTGACTCCGCCAGCCGAAAGGCAAAAGCTACCGAAATTTACGGGGAACGGGTCAGAAGATCCACTACGGCATTTTAAGACGTGCAAGATGATATGGATAGCCAACAAGCAAGATGATGTGGACTATTGGCTAAAAGCATTTCCAGCAACGTTGAGGACAGTGCCATCAATTGGTACACAGAGTTGGACCAAGTACATAGGGCATCATGGAGATTACTCAAGAAGGCATTCCAAGGTGAATTCAAACCCTCGAGGGACGACAGTGAAATTGTAGTGGAGATCTACAATACGAAGCAAGGGAAGCATGAGAACGTGCGAACCTATAACCGGAGACTCAAAGACTTGTTGGGAAAATTGGAGGCTCAGCCAGCCGATGGGCTAAAGAAGTGATGGTTCATCGAAGGCTTGCTTCTGTCGCTAAGGAGAAAAATGAAAGTCATACCTCCGTCGTCGTATGCCGAAGCATACAATCGGGTGATGGATATAGATAGTCAAAATAAAACATCCTCCCGAGGGAAAAGGAAGACAGACAACGAGGAGAGAATGGACGACAACAGCGACAGTGAGTCCAAGACCGTACAAGCACTGAGGAAGGACATGATGAGAATGATGAAAGAATTGAAGGTCGGCAAGGAGAGTATGAGGGAAGCCAGAGAATCATGTACGGATTGCAATGTTAAAGGTGACACAAAAGCAAACTGCTCAAAGAAGCTATTCTACAATATCTGCCAAGTGATGGGACATTCCATCAAGGAATGCCCATACAATCTGAAAGCAAGGGGTACGCAGGTACTCTTCACTTAGGGAGAATCGTCAACACCGCCGAATACACCACCGAAGCCCTAGTACAATAGCAATGCATCCCCTGGAGGTTACCGAAGCAACAGAAGTCCGAGAAGAAAGATACAGTACGATGGTAAAGGAAGGCCCATGATATAATGTTGAAAGTGCAATGAATGGGGCCACTTCGCCAAGGAATGCCAGAACGATCAAGGTTCAGGGGGAAGATTGTGCAAGTGGTGCAAACCAGGTGACCATGAAGACAACGTATGCCCCAAGCAAAAAGGCATTCATATGCTAGAGTTGGAGGAGCAAGAGGTACTGGCTATCACAAGAGCGCAAGCAAATAAGGCCACCTACCCAGATCCACGTACGGAAAAGCAAAGAATGAGGGAAGCAAAAGCAAAAGTGGAACTAGCGATGACGAAGGAAAACAAAACACCTTTGGAGAAACCAGGTACCTCTCAGCAATCAGAGGTGGAAGCCAACATAGTATGGCAAGTATTGCAGACCACCGTACCGATAAAAGTAACTGACCTTCTCTAGACTTTGTCGTAGTTGGGAATAGTGATCACAAACGTCGTCGAGGATGGCAAGCAACCATGATCGGAGGACCGAAGGCAAGAATTGGTACCAAAACCGCCACTATATGGTGAACAAACCATCGACCCATTATTGCTAATGGCAAACATCGGGAAGATGCCAACATTTGTTCAGATGAAGATCGGAGGGAACATTTTGACAAATACTATCGTCGATGGAGGATTGAGAGTCAATGTACTACCCAAGGAGACATGGAAGAGTCTCGGGAAGCCAACACTCTAGCCATCGACATTCCAACTCGTTGGTGCCGATCAACACGCCATCAAACTGTTGGGAACATTGATGGCGCAAAAGGTGGTGATTGGAAAACAGTCATTTCTACTGAACTTCGTAGTCATCCCACTACAGAGGAAGGCGTACGATGCTTTGCTTGGAAGAGGATGGTTGGTGGCAGCCAAAGCAAATCATAACTGGAAGAGGAAAACACTTTCGATCAAGAGCAACGGGCGAAAGTACGTCATCGACTTGAAGAACCAAGCCGTCAGCGAAGATTTGGCATCCTCTAAATCTGAACTTGACGGGGGAGAGTCAAACACAGATGAAGGAAGGCTATGGAGCCAAACAAAAAAGGCGTACTTGAACTCGAGACTTGCTTGGAGGACGAAACAAGTTCACTGAATGGCCTATTTCATTGGAAAATGGAGGATTATGAGGTAATTTCCGCAGAGGTGTAACATCTTTCGAGGATCGAGGGAGAAATCGGGGAAGGAGGAATCATGTCTAACAGGGCAGCAGGTAGTCACGATATACACTTCGATCGAATGCAGAGGAATTACAAAGAGAGAGGTATCAAAACTAAGATACCGGTAACAAGTGGAGCGTGACAAAGTCACGAGGGTAGTGAAAGAGATCAAAAGGGGAAGGGTTGGAGAGAAAATGAAGATGAAAAAGAATTACGTCATCGATCAAAGTCATTAAGTCGGCATCGAAAATCCGCAGGATC
Organism: Sequoia sempervirens; assembly: GCA_007258455.2. Taxonomy (NCBI): domain Eukaryota; kingdom Viridiplantae; phylum Streptophyta; class Pinopsida; order Cupressales; family Cupressaceae; genus Sequoia; species Sequoia sempervirens. The sequence continues at coordinate 53,729 of VDFB02272409.1, read as the reverse complement.
AGCATCGCGGAAGAAATCCGGCGCATCATCCGTCATCCGGTATCCATCCATCCGGCATCAAAGGTCGATGCGGCATCGGCATCGAAAGTCCATTCATCCGTCAGCTCATCCATCAAAGATCTTTTAATCCCGCATCGTCGATAATGAAATAAAATCCGCAAGAACAATATTACTCGAGGAGAACCATCGATCCATCAGTTAAGGAAAACGGGGAGGCATTAAAAAAGACTAAATTAAATTGGCGAAGGTTTAAGCCGTACATTGTACGAACGAAGCAAGAGATGAAAAGTACGCCAAAGGGAACCAAGGGAAGTAACATCGTACGCCAAAGGATAGTGGACACTGCCCAAAACCATAACCTGTACAGGAAATTAGTACATTGTACGACAAGACTTAAGAAGGCAAAGTCGAGGTCTTTGAAAAACGATGAAAGTGCAAAAGAAGAGTCAACTGTACGAAGAGAGGAAGAGTTGGCCATACGAGAGGAGAAAGAGTTGGTCATATGAAGGGAAAAAGAGTTGGCCGTACGATATAATAAGAACATTGGTGTGCACCACATCAAAGGAATTAGCGTACTATTGACAAAAAGCAATGGCGTACGGTTTGGAGAAAGCAAAAATTGCACAGTCATACGGTTTGGAAATTCAAATGGATGTTCCGTACGAACAAACCCGTACACTACCGTATGGCAAGTGGAGATAAAGAAGCATGCAAAGAAACGAATCTCCTACAAAAGATAATGAAGGCAAGTTTGTACACAAAGATAAGGAAGAGCGTGCGAAATAGTGAAGGAATTCTAGTACGAGAATCAAAAGGCATTGAGCAAAGGACCGTACGACATTTAGTACATTGTACGGCTGGTTGTTCAATTGGAAGTGTTGTGAAAGGAAGATACAAATTTGTACGATGTGGAGAAGATAATATCACACTGCAATCAACGATCATACAACTAAACAATCCGAAATGTTTAATTTCGGGCTTGATTAGCCTTATTTGGAACCTGTTGAAAACTGATGAAAATGATGTACGCAATGTAGTTTAGTGTGGTTTCAAAAGTCTTAAATTGGTCCTAGTGGTGGGGGAGTTTCCCCTCAACCCCACCCTGTACTGCGACAGGGAGTGCGCCAGGGCACTACCCCTCGACCCCGCAAGGGGCGCTGCCCCTCAACCCCACTAAGGGCACTGCCCGCAAGCCCCCGCAAAGGGCACTACCTCTTGACCCCCACAAGGGGCGCTACCCCTTGACCTCGCTGGGGGTGCTACCCCCAAACCCCCACAAGGGGCACTGCCCCTTGATCCTGTTAGGGGAGTCGCCCGTAGACCCCAATCAAATTCAATTGAATTACCAAATCCCAATGTAGCCAGCCACCACAGTACAACAAGAGCAGCCAACCGAGAGGATCACAAGTATGCAGTCAGAATGCAAAGGAAAATTACTTTAGTGTTTAATCTCGCACAGGTGGTTAGGAGTAGAGATGCCCAAGCCTACCAAGCAAGAGTTGGTGGACACCATGCAGAAGTCACAAGAGCAGTTAGATGTCGAGCACACTCGAAGAGACATCGATCGAGAGGGAGTGAGTATTGGCTAAGAGGTACCCCCCTTTTTGTTTTTCGTCATTTGGAAGATGACTACTTTTGTGGGGGGGATGATGTAGTCGGTCATCGGTCGTAGTTGGTCATAGTCGACCGCAGTTAATTATATTTAAATAAGACTATAGTTAGTTTATAATATTTCATATACTTTTGTACATGTTTCGGGAAGACTAATTCCCCTACTGGTGATTAGTTGTTGTCATGAAGCGTCATGATTGTTGGTTCCTCAACCACCACCAACGGCTATTTGTACTTGAGTCGGTATAGTCGGGAGACATTATGTGGTACTTATGATATTATGTTACATGTTACATTCTGATGTTACATTCTAGTACGGTTAATTGTACTTGGTTACCATGAATAATAAATGAAGTATTATTTTGCTATGCAATGTGCATTCATGATTGTTCGTACTTGTCTATGTTCTGTTAGTTCCGTTTACTCTCGTAGTACGTCGTGAGTACTCTAGTGAGTAAACAAACATGACAATATATATCCTAAACATTAGTTTGTACAAAGCCTTGTAGGATGTCACACCTAAAGAATCCTAGTCCGGGATCAAACCAAAGATAATGCATTTTCATATTTTTGGATCAATTGCATATGTTTTCGTTCTTGGTGGAAAAAGGAGTAAACTTGATTCTAAGAGTTTTAGATAATTCTTTGATATGAAACCAAGTAAAGTAGAGATCAAAAGTCTCATACAATGGTGTGACAAAAATCATTGTCCTATTTGTATTTGCCTCTTCGTATTACTTCCTGGAGAATCTACTTAACCAAATCTGATCGGATCTTTACTTAAACCTGCTCTGATACCATGTTAGTTTTATGATCAGAAATGCAATAAGCAGAAAAACAACACAATGAACAATGAACACAATGATTACCCTGGGAAAACCCTCCTACTCAAGGGAGAAAAACCCAACAAAGAATATTCTCTTATATATCAAAATAATAACAGGCCCTAGAAAGGCAGAATACAATACAAAGGATCTGCACTTATATCTGGTGCAATTTCATGAATACACTGAGTATTGACTCTTCTCCTTGATGCTGATTTGCTTCTTAGAAATAACTCGACCTGCTGCTGAAGTGGGAATTTTTTGAGTGAATGAATTACTTGATGTTCAAATGAGGAGATACCTTCTCCTATATATACAAGCTAGGCAACCCCTCATCTAGAGCCGACCTTGAACAATATAATATTTTGTTTAACACGAGATAGGCCGACTTGCCTAGAACAAAAATATATTAAGGAGAAAATATCTCCCGCCGCTACAATAGTAACACATTACAGGAGGCAATCAAGAGAGCTAGAGACATGGAGTCTAGCAATCAAAAGAGCAAATCCTCAAGCAATCAAAAAAAAAAAATCTCCCTCCCATAGTTCATCTTTTTTAGAAGACACAAGGGGAAAGCCTTCCCATAAGAAAGACAAAAAGAAAAACAAGACGGATGAAGATTTCCTGTAATGACCCTGCTCAAATCTGATTGAAAACTTCTGATTTTTGGCCTTGGTAATTTTGTCAAACACTTTGCATACAAGGGTCATATGACTGATATAACATTTCAGTTTGCTTTAATGGCTCTTTCCTTCTCTTAACAACAATGAGAATGTTTGCAAATGATTCTAATTTGTCTAAACAATGTCCTAACATGAATGTGCAACTTATTTTGACAACATTCAATGCATATATATGATCTAAACATGAGAAATGATCACCTACAGCCAACTGGTAATTTTAACAAACAGTTGGTATGCAACCTATATGCTGATAAGAACATCTACAGCCACTGACATTATGTCAAACAGTTGGCATGCATAAGCTGATTACAACATGATATTTGATTACACAATTGCAACATGAATTTGAGAAACTACTTATCACTCCTTGATTGCCAATGTTTATTTAATACAAAGCTGATTGCAAATTGGCCAAGACTCTTGGCATCATACTTATGCAACTTAATAATTTCTGAGTACAAATTGCAGCCTCTTACAAATGTTCATATATGCATTAAATGGAATACAAGACAACATAAAAGAACCTGGTTGAGTCGCCTTGTGTGGGAGATGAAGTAGCCAGCATATATCAATAAATAAACACCTTGTATGTGATGAATAATGACCCAAGCTGAGCCGCCCCTACTGTAACTTTCAGACCTTCAAAATAAATATATCACAGCTGCAACCTTCAATTACTATCATCAATCTTCATTGCCAAGCTTCAAGAAGGTGATTGCCCAAATACCCATGTGCCAAAGATGTGTGAATGAATTTCTATGAATTTATTTGTGCTCTCATGCCCAAATCGCCCCTGTATTGCAGACGTCAGAAATTAATTATTGAGCAGCCTCTAAAGATCTCATGAAGCTCCAACGATAATCTCCAGCTCTTTGGAATTCAAGCACTCTAAGAGAATAATATGATGACTGTAATAATATATATTAGAATTGATAAATGCAGATTGAACCTTGAATAGCAAACTTGATGAAGTCTCAACACACCAAAATGACTCCAACAATGCACCAATTGATCTCTTCAAATCAATACCACCAAAATTTGGCCAAAGGCCATAAAATTTTTCTTTGAAGTACAAGTAGAAAGTCTGAAGCAACTTCCTCAACTTTGCAATAATTCAAGTGATATTTCACACCCTCAAAATTGCTTACCAATTGAGAGTTTTCGTTCTCAATGGCCAAGGACAACTGCAGAAACCCTAGGCTCCACAATGCACATCAAACATCAAACATCAACAACAACAACAAATCAGGATGATGAGAATGAGGCCCAGGATGTTTATTTATACTTTTTCCTCAAGAGGTCGGCCTCCTTCTAGAACTTGCCTTGATCTTTTTGGATCAACCTTCACCCCATCAGCCTGATTATATGACCAAGGTAGAGCAACTCCTTCATTCCAAATTCACATTTGGATTCTTTGCAAACAAACTTTCTGATTCAAGAATGCTAAGCACTTCCTCCAAGTGCTTGAGGTGTTCTTCCCACGTCTTGCTGAAGATGAGAATATCATCAAAGAAGATCAACACAAATTTCCTCAACTGTTTCTGGAAAACTCTGTTCATGCAAGACTGGAAGGTGGCTGGAGCATTAGTCAAGCCAAAGGGCATGACTAGGAACTCAAAATGACCATAGTGGCATCTGAATGCCGTCTTCTCAACATCTGAACCTCTCATCCGGATTTGATAGTAACCCGACCTCAAATCAATTTTTGAGAAGAATTTGGCACCATGTAGCTCATCAATGAGCTCATCAATCCGAGGAATAGGATACCGATTCTTTATTGTGCTTTGATTCAAGGCACGATAATCCACACACATGCGGATGGTGTCGTCCTTCTTCTTCACAAGAACTACAGCTGAAGCAAAGGGACTCTTGCTAGGGCGAATGAAGCCCATCTCCAGAAGTTCTTTTATGTTCTTCTCAATTTCATCCTTCTGCTTCTTAGGATATCGATACGGAGTTGTGATGACTGGTTTGGCCCCTTCTTTGAGCTCAATGACATGCTCAGCTCCTCTTTCAGGTGGTGGTCCAGGTGGTAAATCAGCAAACACCTTACTCTTCTTGGTGAGTATAGACTGAATATCTGGAGGATATTCCCTCTTTGTCTCAACTGGACTAGCTGGAAGGACCATGCATTCCGCAGCCCACTCCACTTGGTCATGTCTAATCAGCCTCTCCATCCTTTTGAATGAAACTATTCGAGGACCACCATTGGACATTCCTCTCAACACCACCCTCTTGCCATCAGATTGGAACTTGAGCTCCATTGTTTGTAGATTAAGAGAGATTTCACCAAGTGAACGTAACCATTGTATGCCCAGTACTGCATCTGTGTCACCAATAGTAACCACATAGAAGTCATCCTTGACTTCATAGTTTCCTAACTGCAAGGACATGTTAGGAACTCTTCGGGTGCATGAAATATGAAACCCATCAGCCACCATGACTTTGAAGCCTTCAAATTCTTCAGTTTTGAGACCTCTCTTTGCAACCACACCTTCATCAATGAAGTTATGCGTCGCACCAGTATCAATTAAGGCAACCATACGATGACCTCCAACTCCACCACAAACCTTGAAAGATTCGTTCTTTTGGAAACTAGAGAGTTGGGCAATAGGGCCCCCAACTCCTTGCTCATGATCGGACTCTTCTGTGGCTCTTTCATCTTCGCTGTCCCCAAAATAAGACTGCTGATCAGACATATCAGATGCTGATTCATAATCAGAATAGGTCCCCATTTGATTATAACGCCCTCTTCCAGGACATCTATGGCCTTTAGTCCAAGGCTCTAAACATGTGTAACACTTGCCCTCCTTTCTGAGCTGTTCACGTTGCTCTTCAGTCAACTTAGGTGGGAACTTCTTGTGCTGATTAGAAGAATGTCTCTTATCCTTCTTATGGCCAAAAGGCTTAGGCGGAAATTTAGGCCTAGGGGCTGATAACTCCATACTACGAGCCTTCTTGATTGCCTCATCAAGACTTGGTGGATCGAAAGCTTTAACCCACCCTTTCAAGGGTTCAACCAAACCTTCGGAAAACAAAACAACCAATCTTCTTTCGGTGATGTTGGGCACCATCACAGAAAGTCTCTGGAAATCAGCAATGTAAGAATCCAAGGAGCCATGCTGCTTCAGTTGTGCAAGCTCACGAAATCTTACTTCAGGATCCTTAGTGTCGAACCTTTCAATCAGCTTGTTGGTGAATTCTCCATAGGTTCGAATAAGGTTATGGCCAAGTGTGACCAAACCATGGTACCACCACTCATGGGCAGCTCCCTCTAAATGAAGTGTTGCAAACTTGATGGCATCTTCTTCTGGCATGGGACGAAGTGAAAGGTAGTTGTCTAACTTCTGAACCCACGATCTTGCTGAACACTTATCACTTCCATCGAAGTGAGCCAATGTTACCTTCCCTAAGGCTTGATGAAAATCAGTTCTAGGAGCCATATAAGCTCGGTTATCAGCTCTTCCTCCGTTTCTTCTGTTTCTCTGGTTCAAGAATTGATCAAAGGACCATTGGTCTCTAAGATCAGGAGGTAGGGTGGCATACTCCATGTAGGCTTGCCTGGCATCGTCTACCAAAGGAATGGTAGCTTCAACTTGCTGTTCTTCCCTCGGAGTGAATGTAGGAAAGAGCGGCCTAGAGGCTGATCCGCTAGAGATGGCATCATGCTGTCCAATAGTTCTACTGCCTCCATTACCATTGTTCCCATTGTTCCCATTGACTCCACTGCTTTCTCCTGTAGCATGGTTTTGATTAGGAATAAGGTTCTGAGGGGTTTGCTGGTCCATTCGAGCAAGTAATCGAGACATCAATTCAATCATTCCATCAAATTTCTTTTCCATCCTTTCATCTCTTTCATCCATGGCCTGCTTATGACTTTCAGCCATGTTCTCAACTGTTTTACCAATATCAACTAATCTACCTGTTTCTCTCAAAGCTCCTGATAAAGTATCTGCTTCTGGCACTCGCGGAAGCTGTGTCTGCTGTCTTCTGGCTTGACCTCTGGTGAAGTATCTGCAATCACTATCACTCATCTGACCACTGAATCACTATTGGGCACAGGTTGGCAGAATCATGGCTTTGATACCACTGTAATGAACCGGACCAATTTTTTTTTGTTTTTAGCAATGCGATTACAAATTCAACACGCACCCGTTAAGGTTAGCATAAACCAAAACGATGCGGAAAGTAACTCTAACCAGAATGTACACCAGGATCCCGATGTGGGCAAGGTGTGAGCATTGGTCAGAGGATCTATGCAAATGCAAACTAAAGGGAACTCTAACCAAGAATGCGCCTGTGCAGACGAGCATATGGTCAGAGGATCAATGCATGATGAACAGAATGTAACCCTAACCAAGAATGGCGCCAAGTGATGGCGAGCATATGGTCAGAGGGTCCCTAAACTACTCAACTAAAAGCAAATAGGCGGCAAGCCAGCCTCTTCCACTTATTCAGTGGGAATGTACAATAGCTTAAAATGCAAGATAAAGAAGAATAGCTGATAGTACTACTAACAGCTTACAATATATCAGAATAATCATTTAAATCTAGAGCTTTTTCAAGTCTTCATTGCTGCAACTGTGTAGAATGTCTTCCAAAGACCAAATGCAACTTTCAATGCTCAATCCCTACCAAAGGACAATTTCCTTAATTCTGATTTATCAGACCTGCAACATAAAATGGTGAAATCTGCAAACAAACCCTCACTCAAATGCTCATATCTCACTTAATTCTTACTCTAATGACAAGGAATCAAATGCAGATTGCTCTAGGCATGAAGGCGCCCCAAATAAGATCTCAAAACCTCACCAAACAACCCTTAAACTTTTTGCACAAATCCCAAAGCTAAATCAGAATGGTACGGCCCTCTTAAAAGGGCGAACTTGCTAGATAAAATCAGAAACAGCAGATAAAAATCTACAAATTTGCAAGATGGGTCGCCCCAAGTAGACAAGATGATATGTTGAACACCCAGAACAATATCTTTTTGTATTTTTGATTTATGAATGAAAACTGCCTACAGCTATGCAACATCAGCAACTCTGAAACATGACAAAATGCTTGAATAACATCTACTAAATGCAAGAAACTCAACTACAATGCCAAAACAACCCAACTACAAGCTAACCTCTCAACTAGTTGCTATCTTTCAAGCAAGAAGATGAGCCAATGCTAGGAGGTGTGCTTTCCTCGAAGCGAGTGTCTGAAGATAATTCAGCAGCATAACGGTGTAGTAGAAAAAAGATCCCAAATGAAGAGCTGAGGCCTGATTAAATAGACATGAGAGAATCATCTAGAAGCTTCAAGAAGGCGCCCAAAACCCTAATTTCAAATTCACCTTTTCCCTCCAAAAGATGGCGTCCTTTTTCACTTGTTGAATATTTCACTTTTAAAAATAAAGTCAAACCTTCAAGTAGGCGTCCTTTTCAATAAAGCTCAATATTTGACTTTTTTAAATATAACTTATCTCTCCATGGCGCCTGGACCCTTTAAGTCCCCCTTTTTAAAACAACTTAAAGTTGTATTTGCTAGGCAAGGGGAATATAATATTAAAACATAATATTATAATGAAAATACTTATCTCTCCAAGAATTATGCGCCCAAGGCCAAAAACTGAAGTGCAATTTGAATCAACCAAAGAAGAAGACCAATGGCTGAACCCAGCTGTCCTTGCCAAAATAGAATTTACTAAAATAGTAAATTCAGATTCTTCGGAATGCCAAGGAACATACCGCTGCGAAGCTCTCTGAAAACCCAAAAAGAATCCTGTCCAGATTCCAAACTCAAGCAACAACCTCCCAAAATTAGGAAACCCTAATTTTTCCATCCCGTAGCCTATGGGTATCCAGGAATAGGCCAACAGTCAACATAAATGATCACTGGAGAGGGGACATTACATTGGGAAAGGGGAAGGTACATCTCATTGAGGTAGTATTAGATAGTGAGGATGAGGATGAGGATGAGCATGGACTTGGAGTTGTGGACAGCAGCAACTCAGATGAGGAGCAGCCTCAGGGGGTGGACAATTGGAGCTCCCTTGGTACTCTAACAGGTTCACCCAAGTTCAACTCCTTTAGGATTAGAGGAATTCTACAGGTTCAGCACATCATAGTTTTGGTTGACAGTGGGGCTCTACACATAACTTCATTGATTCAGCCTTAGTGGTGAAGCAGAGATTAACAACACAACGCTTTGAGGGGTTTAACGTCACGGTGGCCGGTGGATATAATTTGACATGCAAAAAGAAGGTGCCTCAATTGAGTATCACACTTGGCAATTATACCGTCACAGATGACTTCTATGTGGTGGATTTGGGTGATACCCATGCCATATTGGGTATCCAGTGGCTCTATTCATTAGGTGAGTACTCATAGAACTTCAAAAAGATGGAACTCAAGTTTAGGACAGCAAGTGGTCAAAGAGTGGTGCTTAGGGGAAAGGCAGATAGGGCACCCAAGGTTGTGTCAGCCAAGCGAATGGAGAGCATTTCCCATCATCAGGGTGTATCATGGGCAGCAGTAGGTGATATGGATAGGAGACCACTCAGAGCGGGAGTAGATGGCATTCATGGTGGTGATGTTGATGATATTGTTTTTTTTGCATTAGGTGGTGAGTCATCTTTTGATGTTGGCAATATGGTGAGGAATACACATGACTACTTAGGTATTCCATTAGCACAGGCAGGAGACTTCCATCTTGATTGCATTATTAGGTGTGCTCATCAGTTTGTTTTTGACCCACATATATGGGATGTGACCATGACATTATTCACACAGTGAGGTGGGTTGAAGAAAAGGAGTTTGGGTTCACTCGGGTCTGATATACCGTTAACGTCAGGTGATGAATCTAAGTAGGAATTGGGGACTTGGTCCAACTGGATTCCAGGAGCTCTCTTGATGGATTGTTGGCTTCACAGATTGATGAGATTGAACCCTGCCAAAGTCCTTAGCTTTGTTTAGAGGTTGTTGATAGGTGTTCTTCTCAGGATTATGTGGGATCTGGGCAGTTGGTGGATAGGCATTCTCCAGATATTATGACAGTGGTCTTGGGATGGCAGTCACGGATTGCTTGAGGGCAAGCAATCTTTGGAAAGGGAGGACTCTCATGTCCCCAATTTGGAACAATAAGGAGAAATCATCAAATTAATTATTTGTAAGGTTATCAAATAAATAAATATTAAAAGGTGACCTTATATTTAATTAATTTATTATTAAAGTGACTAAATAAAATAATAAATCATAAAGTCACTAAGTGAATAAAATAATATTGTATTCTAGAAGCTTCTTGGAGACTTGGTGAAAATTCTTTATAAGGAGCTTTTGTCTTTGCATTTGGGCATCTTGGTTGTTGACTTCATTTTCTACATTGGTGAGCTTGAATGTTTGGCAAGTTGGCTAGAGTGTTGAAGACTCTAGGGTTCCAGTTTCCTTTGTGAAACACCAAACCTAGCTGGTCATTTTGAGAGGAGATATTTCAGTCTTCTCATTTGGAGCAATTTTGTGGCCATTGGCCAAAATTGGGTGGATCGATTTATGCTTGCATTGGAGTTATTTTTAGTATAATTCGCAGTATTTGAGGAAGGTAATATTGAAGGTAATTTATAGTTATGTTTGGGACGACTTTGCATGGAGAATATACTCATCGTTATTGAAGAAATCATGGATGCTTGAAGACATTGTTCGCTGCCATTGCTTTAAAGATTTCAGACTTCAGACTTTCATTGTTGAGGATCATTTCCACATCCATTTACATAGAGGAATAAACCGCAGCCTTCGAGGAGTTAAGGTGCTGGTTGGAGAAGTTGATTGGAGGCATTTCAAGCTGCTACGCATTGTTCTTGGTGGCTGTAAGTCAAAACAGGGGCGGCTTGCTCAAAGGGTCGATTCTCCATAAAGGAAGATCGATAAATGCTATTATGGCTGCCATTGCTTCATCGACTACCATCAGCAAATAATTTCAGGTACCTTTGTCACATTCTTGCATAGTATAATCAGAAATCGTAGGCTGTTGTAGCTGCATGTTAGAAGGCACTATAGAAACATTACTCATGATTGGAAAGCCAAGAGTCTTGGCATAGTGTAACACTCACATCTTACAGTTATCAGAAAAAGTGTTATTTTGCCAACTTCAGCTGAAGGGCAACTGAAATAACTAACATTCTATGGTTTTTACCAAAATACAGATAACAAACTGAAAAGTGAATAACTGCTAGGGCATCATTAAATAACTCACACTTTTTTATTGTCAGTTAAGAACTAGGGTTCCCTTTTTACATTTTAAATTGAAAAGAATTTTCAACAAAAGTAAATACATAATATCTAATTCTTCAATTAACTTCTAAGTATACAGGTTCAGCTGAACTGAAGCAACTAACGGTTTTTACCAACCATTTCACAAAAGATCGACAACTAAATAACTGTCAAACTAGGGTTTCCTTTCTAGTTAGAAAGAAAAGAAAATCATTCCCGATGTCGTTACATCACTCAAATCATCAACGCACTTTTAAACTTCCATTTCCAGCTGAAAGAAAAACTATTAACTATAAACATATAACAGAGAATCTCAGAAAGATAATAACTACTTTTTTTTGCTTCCAAGAAAAAATAACAAACAATTACTACAGCTATCAAACAAATGTAACAGTTGTCATTCCATGGTCTAAGAAATGGAAAACTAACTACCGACTTTCATCCCGCAATAACTAACTATTCCATTTGAGTTTTTCACTTCAACCAATTAAGTAACGGAGGAAATAAATAACTAATTTTAGATCTTTCATTTCAGCTGAATAAATCAAGTAACTATCTCCTTAATTAACTGCAGAATCTTACAACGTACATTAACATAAAAGAATAACATTCATGGCATCAATGGAAATAAACTTTAATTAGCATTGCATGTACCTAGATTTATGAGCGAGGAAGAAATGCATTTGACATCATCTTCATGTTGTTTTACTTGGGCATCTTTATCAATGAGGGAAAGAGAATTATCATTAGGGGCTTTACCGCCCAACCAAGACCTACTGGTCTCCCAAGTTTCTTCAACTAAAGAACCCGCCCTTCACGAGGGTAATCAACATGGATCAAATTATCATCATGCCTCTGAGCCTGGTGTCAAGGACCTATACCTCCTGATCGACCTTACTAAGGGTACCTCCCAACTAGAAAGGCCATTCTGATCAATGGTATATCTGGTACTTGATAGCTGACAGATGTTGAATCTAGCATCGTACCTTGGCCAAGGATTTTTAACATAATTGGCACTCCTGTCCCGTAGCACTCTCACCCTTGCTCAACAAGATGACGTTTGTTCCAAGATTTAAATTATAATGTCCAGATTAAATTTCATTTCTCATTTAATATATTTTATTCCAAGATTCATCTTGCAACAGGGTTCTTAAATCAGAGTCATATTCTTTAGTTTTACAATTTAAATGAAAAGATTGTCTGGCTTAGACAAGCTCATTCCTCTCAAGGAATCATATGTAAAGTTTCAAGTCACAGGGGAAACTCATAATCTGTTCCCATTCAAGTTGACACAATGGATATTCTCAACAACTCTAGATAGTCCAGTAACCATCGGGTCAAGTTCGAGTTTTCAAGAGCTCAATAAATATTCTTATATGTTACAATCAGCAAAATGAATGATAACCAGGTCAAGATTTTGTTCACTGATTAGACGGAGATTGTCTAAAAATATATTTGATTGCTCTTCCCAGGTTTCACAATTGGATGTCGTTCAGTTTATAGCCCAGCATTCCCATTTACAATTTCAAGCTTGGTCACAACAAAGAAAAAGAAGAAGAAATAAACTCAACAGAGATAATGTATGCAAGGGCCTGGTTTGGCTTGATTGGGTTAGATTGAAATTGTCTGAAAGTATCAAGATAGTCCCTCTGCTCTCCAAGAATTGGAAGGCAAATTCTGAATATAATCCCCACAAGTTTCCAAGGTCTGAGTCAAAACTTGACCTTCGAAATGGAAAGAAACGTGTTGTTTAAAACTTTACTAGCTCATCAGATAAAGGATAGCAGTGCTCGTATGAGATCCCTAACCCGCCAAGGATGATTATAAAATAAAAAGGGATTTGTTATCATCAGGGTCAGCATTGGTTGGCAGGCCAATGAAGACTAAGATTTGACACAAGAAATTTGATGTAAGCCACAAAACAACAAAAGAGACCAACTTCGAATTTAATGCAGCTTTACTCAAGTAATTCAACAGAGAGAAGTTGTTCATCACAAAGTATTGTTCACATTTTAAAGGTACGAATACATGCCTGTTATGAATACCCGAACTTGGAAACTCCTAACTCGGTTCTTTTTGAAGAAATTCGTCATCAACCAACCACCGAACTTTAGACTGGCAAGATGGAGATGCGTTCCAAGAATTTGGAATCACCACCTCAAAGGAAATGAAAAGCCAATGATTACCAGACTAAACCATTCACCACTTCCACCGATAATAGCAAAATGATGACCCAAAAGACGAAGATGATGGAGTGAGATCGATACCAAAGAATACGATTGCTATGTAAGTTTCTCAAACATTAGAATGATGACTCCAGCGGATGGGAGATATTCTTACTGTCATAATGATGTTAAGCTACCGCGACAAGGATAGATTAGTGATTCTTCTTGGCTCGACTGGGGATTAAACACCGGTATGATGCTTCCCCAAATACAGAAAGAGGAAGATTGTTTTTGAATGCAGGGAAGGTGGAATAATTTGCCATCCAAAATGCCAAAAGAAGCAGAGCAATGACCCCCCCAGCGGTGTAAAGTGGTAGCAAAGAAAAATTGAATTTTCCCCCCCCAAGAGAGACCTTCCTTTTTCCAGATTAAAGTGCGAGGACTCATTGAATTCCCCCAAATACAAGATCATACCACGACTACTTGACTCCCCTCTCAGCCGTTTCCAACTGGACGCATGCAGAAAAGATGGTGGAATTACTTCTGCCCTCCAAGAAATCGTCGACGACTTCCATTCTTTTAGCTTTTTCCGCTAAAATTATTTCTTCTTTTATTATTAACTTTAATATTAATTAGCCATTGTAAAAGTATATTTACATATCAAGAATTACTTCGCTCAAAAGAGGATATTAATATTATTTAATATTTCATTTATATCTATTATTTTAGTTTAATATTTAAAAACCTTTTGAAATCTCCTTAAAAGGTGATCAATGATATTTATATATAAATATTTAATATTGACTTGCTTAATCATTAAATATATTAAATTACTTATGGCCAAGGTAGTGACGTCGACATAACTGTCTTACATTGACTCAAGATCTGATGATAAAATTGATCCATTATTAACCACATCCTCTCCCTGATGATATTTCCCTTTCCCTCGCGGCGTCGGCAATTCCTGCATCCACTGACAAAGTTTATGGATTAGATCGTTCTCAACGGCTTAATAATATGCATTTAAATTTAATCTCATGATCTTATTCAACTTCACGTGAACAATAAATTCACTGGCAAAATAAAGAGTTCGTTAACATTTCAGTTATGATAAAAAGAACAACTATTGCATTCTCAATGTCATAATCACATGAAAGCAGTTATTTGCAACTAATCATTGCACTCAAAATACCTAACCAACATATAGTCTCAGTGTAAGGGATGTGACATACTCCTCTTAAGAATCATCGTTCTCGATGATTGTTTATTCTAAATTTAATCATAACTATAAACATAAATATAGTGTTCATAATTGTTCAACAAAAGATAAGGAAATTTTTGAAGGATTTCTTCATAATCCTCCCAGGTGGCATTTATTTAGCTTTTCTATTTGTTAATAGCTTCCACCAATCTTTCTAGATCGGTTTGATTCGTTTAACCGTTTCTGACAACATTTCAGGACTAATGCTAATCCTGTCTCCTAGCTTACTCAGCTTACAGGAATTCGACATCTTTTTTGTCCAATGTTTCAAATGGTATCGTCTTGATAGTAGAATGATAAAATTCATTATACCAAACACCATAAAGATGGTTAGCGATCAATTACTTTTAGCACAGGTTACCAAGAGAATTTCACCAAAAGTTAGCATCAACCTTCACTTTTGTAGCTAAAAGGTTTTCATCAAGCACCGATTTCATTTATCTAATGCATCATTTAAATAAATTGTTATGTAAATACAACAGAAAGATCAGAATTCCCTTTTCAGTTTAACTATCCTCCAAGACTCGGCATGCCACTGAAAGGAAGAATTTCCCCCCTTCTATTGCCATCTGAGCTCTGGTGTGTACCCCCACTTAACCAACTCTATCGCACTACTAAGGATACCCTCCTACTAAGTACGACAACTCTGGTTAGCTAAGTGTCTAGAGTATAAAGTTCTCCATCCTGCTTGACTTGGAGAGACTAGTCACCTGAGCTTACTAAACTACCTGTCCGCCCAAAAACCATAACACGAGGCTTCTTTCATTGTAAAGTTATGAACATGCTAGGTGCATTTCTTACAATTACTTGCTTACAGGATCTATTAGAGGCCCATCCAAGACATCATAGAGATGAACATTTCATCAAACATTGTGAACAACCAAAATGTTCCTGTACAATAACTTAACTCAATATCAAATATAAACAGTTTTAATTCCAGCAATAAGTCAAAAGAACAAACTCATTTTCATCATTAAATCAAATTTTGACCAACTGGCCATAACAATTTTCAAAACTCAGTGGCTAGACCATTTCAGAATTTAAGAAATAAAGTAATGGCATCTCTTGCCAGTATTAAAAGAAATTACCAGAATCCAATGGAATGTCAAGATCTAGAGAAACTATTATCATATACCACGTGACTTAACTATCACTTCCTGGCTAGATTTTCAATACCAAATAACTACCACTTCTTGTGATATATTGATTGCAAAAGGTTTACAAGGTTTCCAATGTTGTTTTCAGATTTCCAGAGTTGCATGATGAGCCCTGAGGTTCAGTGTCGAACCCAGTAGCTCTGATACCATATGTAACACTCACATCTTATAGTTATTGGAAAAACTGTTATTTTGCCAACTTCAGTTGAAGGGCAACTAAAATAACTAACATTCTATGGTTTTTTCCAAAATATTGATAACGAACTGAAAAGTGAATAACTGCTAGGGCATCATTAACTCACTCACATTTTTTTATTGTCAGTTAAGAGCTAGGGATCCCTTTTTACATTTTAAATTTAAAAGAATTTTCAATAAAAGTAAATACATAATATCTAATTCTTCAATTAACTTCTAAGTATTCAGGTTCAGCTGAACTGAAGCAACTAACGGTTTTTACCAACCATTTCACAAAAGATCGACAACTAAATAACTGTCAAACTAGGGTTTCCTTTGCAGTTAGAAGGAAAAGAAAATCATTCCCAATGTCTTTACATCACTCAACTCGTCAACGAACTTTTAAACTTCCATTTCCAAATGAAAGAAAAACTATTAACTGTAAACATATAACAGAGAATCTCAGAAAGATAATAACTACTTTTCTTTGCTTCCAAAAAAAAAATAACGAACAATTACTACAGCTATGAAACAAATGTAATAGCTGTCATTCCATGGTCTAAGAAATGGAAAACTAACTACCGACTTTCATCCGGCAATAACTAACTATTCCATCTGGGTTTTTCCATTCAACCAATTAACTAACGGAGGAAATAAATAACTAATTTCAGATCTTTCATTTCAGCTGAATAAATCAAGTAACTATCTCCTTAATTAACTGCAGAATCGTACAACGTACATTAACATAAAAGAATAACATTCGTGGCATAAATGGAAGTAAACTTTAATTAGCATTGCATGTACCTGGATTTACAAGCGAGGAAGAAATACATTGACATCATCTTCATGCTGTTTTACTTGGGCATCTTTATCAATGAGGGAAAGAGAATTATCATCAGGGGCTTTACCGCCCAACCAAGACCTACTGGTCTCCCGAGTTTCTTCAACTGAAGAACCCGCCCTTCATGAGGGTAATCAACATGGATCAAATTATCATCATGCCTCTGAGCCTGGTGTCAAGGACTTATACCTCCTGATCGACCTTACTAAGGGTACCTCCCAACTAGAAAGGCCATTCTGATCAGTGGTATATCTGGTACTTGATAGCTGACAGATGTTAAATCTAGCATCGTACCTTGGCCAAGGATTTTTAACATAACTGGCACTCCTGTGTCGATATCTCTGGCACTCCTGTGCCATCAGCACTCTCACCCTTGCTTGACAAGATGACGTTTGTTCCAAGATTTAAATTATTATGTCCAGATTAAATTTCATTTCTCATTTAATATATTTTATTCCAAGATTCATCTTGCAACAGGGTTCTTAAATCAGAGTCATATTCTTTAGTTTTACAATTTAAATGAAAAGATTGTCTGGCTTAGACAAGCTCATTCCTCTCAAGGAATCATAAGTAAAGTTTCAAGTCACAGGGGAAACTCATAATCTATTCCCATTCAAGTTGACACAATGGATATTCTCAACAACTCTAGACGACAGTAACCATCGGGTCAAGTTCGAGTTTTCAAGAGCTCAATAAATATTCTTATATGTTACAATCAGCAAAATGAATGATAACCAGGTCAAGATTTTGTTCACTGATTAGACAGAGATTGTCTAAAAATATATTTGATTGCTCTTCCCAGGTTTCACAATTGGATGTCGTTCAGTTTATAGCCCAGCAATTCCCATTTACAATTTCAAGCTTGGTCACAACAAAGAAAAGAAGAAGAAATAAACTCAACAAAGATAATGTATGCAAGGGCCCGGTTCAGCTTGATTGGGTTAGATTGAAATTGTCTGGAAGTATCAAGATAGTCCCTCTGCTCTCCAAGAATTGGAAGGTAAATTTTGAATATAATCCCCACAAGTTTCCAAGGTCTAAGTCAAAACTTGACCTCCGAAATGGAAAGAAACGTGTTGTTTAAAACTTTACTAGCTCATCAGATAAAGGATAGCAGTGCTCGTATGAGATCCCTAACCCGCCAAGGATGATTATAAAATGAAAAGGGATTTGTTATCATCAGGGTCAGCATTGGTTGGCAGGCCAATGAAGACTAAGATTTGACACAAGAAATTTGATGTAAGCCACGAAACAATAGAAGAGACCAACTTCGAATTTAATGCAGCTTTACTCAAGTAATTCAACAGAGAGAAGTTGTTCATCACAAAGTATTGTTCACATTTTAAAGGTACGAATACATGCCTGTTATGAATACCCGAACTTGGAAACTCCTAACTCGGTTCTTTTTGAAGAAATTTGTCATCAACCAACCACCAAACTTTAGACTGGCAAGATGGAGACGGGTTCCAAGAATTTGGAATCACCACCTCACGGGAAATGAAAAGCCAATGATTACCAGACTAAACCATTCACCACTTCCACCGATAATAGCAAAATGACGACCCAAAAGACGAAGATGATGGAGTGAGATCGATACCAAAGAATACGATTGCTATGTAAGTTTCTCAAACATTAGAATGATGACTCCAGCGGATGGGAGATATTCTTACTGTCATAATGATGTTAAGCTACCGCGACAAGGATAGATTAGTGATTCTTCTTGGCTCGACTGGGGATTAAACACCGGTATGATGCTTCCCCAAATACGGAAAGAGGAAGATTGTTTTTGAATGCAGGGAAGGTGGAATAATTTTCCATCCAGAATGTCGAAAGAAGCAGAGCAATGACCCCCCCAGCAGTGTAAAGTGGTAGCGAAGAAAAATTGAATTTCGCCCCCCCAAGAGAGACCTTCCTTTTTCCAGATTAAAGTGCGAGGACTCATTGAATTCCCCCAAATACAAGATCATACCGTGACTTCTTGACTCCCCTCTCAGCCGTTTCCAACTGGACGCATGCAGAAAAGATGGTGGAATTACTTCTACCCTCCAAGAAATCGTCGACGACTTCCATTCTCTTAGCTTTTTCCGCTAAAATTATTTCTTCTTTTATTATTAACTTTAATATTAATTAGCCATTGTAAAAGTATATTTACATATCAAGAATTACTTCGCTCAAAAGAGGATATTATTATTATTTAATATTTTATTTATATCTATTATTTTAGTTTAATATTTAAAAACCTTTTGAAATCTCCTTAAAAGGTGATCAATGATATTTATATATAAATATTTAAAATTGACTTGCTTAATCATTAAATATATTAAATTACTTATGGCCAAGGTAGTGACGTCGACATAACTGTCTTACACTGACTCAAGATCTAATGATAAAATTGATCCATTATTAACCACATCCTCTCCCTGATGATATTTCCCTTTCCCTCACGGCGTCGGCAATTCTTGCATCCACTGACAAAGTTTATGGATTAAATCGTTCTCAACGGCTTAATAATATGCATTTAAATTTAATCTCATGATCTTATTCAACTTCACATGAACAATAAATTCACTGGCAAAATAAAGAGTTTGTTAACATTTCAGTTATGATAAAAAGAACAACTATTGCATTCTCAATGTCATAATCACATGAAAGCAGTTATTTGCAACTAATCATTGCATTCAAAATACCTAACCAACATATAGTCTCAGTGTAAGGGATGTGACACATAGCTTATTTGACAGATTGTAATCAGTATTGTACTTGGCTTGGCATCTTAATAAGGAGTAATAAGGTTGCATGATTTATTTGGTCAAGTTGTCAATTGCTGTAGCTCTCATTTCATTATATCAGTTTGTAAGCCAACTGTTTGTCTAAATGTCTATTAGGTGTAAGTTATCATTTGCATATTAAGTTTGCATGACAAGTGTTTGGGAAAATGCCACATGCTGTAGATGAATATTTCAGTCCTTAGGATGCATGCAAATGTTCGTAGAAATGACAATTAAGTTATAGATGCATGTTTCATGTCATATTCTTGCAAGGTCAAATTTCATATAGTTGCTGCAATCTATTTCAGTCATCTTAGTTCATATTTTCAAGTTATATCAGCATTGCAAATCGCATCCAAAACTAAACAAACACAAAAACAAACAATCAGCAGCAAGAACAGGGTTGTTGGCCAAGTCTTTGACAATATTCCTTGAGCATCAAATCAGCAATTTAAGGCCAGATTTCTCAAGGGATATTACATAATTGGAATCTATTTGTTATCATTCTACTGTAATTGGATTAAATTGAAAGCATAAGCTCAATAAATAATTGTGGTTCAAACACGAGATCAAATATCTCATCCCAAATTAGGACATACAAAACAGGTTAAACTGTTGAACTAATTTTCACCAACCTGTACAGTCCTCAAGGTAACCTCCATCTCAGTCAGTACATGCTTTCCAGTCAGCACGTGCCACCAATTGAGGCTGAGCCACTCCCCTTCATCAGAAAATCCTTCTATTGGCATGTCATACCTTGAGAACAGCCCCAAACAATGTTTTGACTCATTCCAGTCTCCTAATGATCTTTCATTTTGATTCTTGTTTGAACCTTGATTAAACCTTGAAAAGCCTAGCTTTAGCCTATAAGATTGATGGTTCTTTACCCTTGTGCTTTATTTGAAATTTACATTATTTAATTTTAATGTTGCAATGTTGGGATCAAGTTCAGGAAACTTATGAAATCTCTCACATAACATCTTCATAATCATGATACATGGTTTCAGTCCATTTGACAACACTTGATCATTTTTTGATACCAATATAGTTTCTTTTTTCTTTCTTTGAAAGATGAAAAGGATATTAAACCTTAGTGTGCACCCATTGCATTCTCCTACAAATCTTGTACAGCATGTTTGTTTCTCATAATTATACTACTTATGACAATTCAAGGGAAGAAGTTGCATCTCAAGGAAAATATATTTTACGAACTTTATAATTGTAACTTAGGAAAATAGAACTTACTCATTGAGAGTCCCTCCATAGCATCTTTCATTTTCTTAGTATCAATGCTAGTACTGTGATCTTGTCTTATTTCATTGGCAGTCGAAGCTTGTAAAGACAATTCTTCTGCAGGCAATGTCCACCTGCACCATTATTGTTCAATAAAAGAGCTCTCTTACAATCTCAACCTTTAGAGAAAGAATATGTAAATAATCAAGCTTATAGATACCCAGGCATGCATTCTAATTAAGAGGATTCAACATTATTTTCTATGATTCTATGATTCATAGTGTCCCAAGGCACAAATCATAAACTTTATTTGATTTTCACAAAAGATAAATTGAACACCGCGACCAAGTGATGAAATCATTGCTCACAAACTTGGACCATCCAAACTACAAGTACCATGATAAAGTTCAAGGAAGATGATTTCTTAGAAGCCAATTTACCAAGAAATGAAAATACAACCATAGCCTCAATACATGTGCACGTGGTGTCCTAGCTTTCAAATTATGCCTTAAACACGCACATAAGCATGATACATTCTCTATAAAATTCATTGTATGCTCATAAAGTAGTTCCCAATGATATTTGTGTGTCAGTTATTTGCAATAAATCAACAAAGGGTGGAGTAATATTAGATGGGTGAAAACTTGAAACATGTGCAACTCATCAATAAATCCTTATAGGGATCAATTAATATCAGGTTTTGACAATTGCACAATGATGATAATTGTGAGAAAAAACCGGTATATATGGCACACCCTCTCCCAAGAGCTTTACAAATGGAGAAAGAGGCTAGAAAATGATAAGCCTAAATTGGTGGATTATATTTGTTGTTCCTCTCCCCTACTAACAAATTTTTAGAGGTACTTGTGTGCTTTGTAGGTCCCATTTGCTTGTGATTATAAACCAATATACATCATGGTCATAAAGAAATAGTTAGTCATGGAAAATATCCATCATGGTGATGGTGTGAATCATAGTTGAAAAACTCAGACTTGGCAATAAATCGAAAGGCCCAAAAATATTAAAAACTCAGAACTCAACAAAAACTTGGGGAAAAACTCAGCAATAACTCAGAAAATTTATTGAACTTTTGAAAATAATAAATTTTAGTATATTCTTCAAAAACACACATATATTGAATTTGTGAAACATATTACTAATTTCCATCATATATAAATCAAATTTGATTTTAATTCAGATAATAGACCAAAAAACAAGTTCAACCTCTAAATACATATGAACTTCAAGTTTTAGTATCAATGAATATTGTAAATCATAAATTTTGTCTACAACTAAAGCTCAAAAAAGTTTGCTATTGTTGTGTGCTAAGTCAACAGGTTCGAATTCGAATTTGAGTTCGGCGTTATTTGTAATGTACCCTTCCTAGGCAGTACAGTTGATTCAGGGGTTAGCCTATCATTTAGATCCTCGTAGGCTGACAAATGTGTTTAGAGGATCACTTGAGGCAGTTATCCAGCATTTGGGAACATTACTCCGGCAGTTGATTCAGGTTTGGGCCTTGGCAGGCACTTACAGAGTGATTTTTAGGTACTTACTATTTATAGTAAGTCAGGTGGACAGGGGTTACTATTTCTGGCCGGGCACCTGATTCAGTTGGTCAGCTCAGTTTCGACCCAGTTTGATGAATTGATGAGCAAACAGTGATTATTGGGGCAGTTAATAATTATTAAAGGTTTATTAATTTGACTTTATAATATAAAGTCACTTTAATGAAAAATTAAAATAATTATTGATACTTTATAATAAAGAGGCGAATAATTTTAAATGAGTATTTTATTACTCATCAAAGGGGACGCCATTATTTAATTATTTTGCCTAAGTCAATAAAGGGCGATTTAATTAATATTTTAAATGCTCATTAATTGCTTTTTGAGAAGAGGTCGACTTATTGAGAAGAGTTATATATTTCACAAGGCAAATCGAACTCATTCATTCATGATTATTCTAATTTGTCTTTATTTCTCTCTAAGAGCATTGGGGTTTGTGAAACAAGGGTTTCTGCAAATCATTGGATTTTGGAGAACGTTCCCTCTTCAGAATCAGACATACTAAGACTGTGCAATACCAGTTAAAGCTTGTCAACAGAGTGGCTTCACCCAGGAGTCATACAGAGCTAAACGTGAAGTTGAGATTCAAAACTTGATTCGATTTTTCATCAAGAAAGTGATATTCTTGTGCGGCTGATTGAGTTATTTATCTGGCACGATTTCCAAGGAAAGTACGGCTGTATTTATTGCTGCTGATAGGCCATACCACAGCTGAAAGGACGTCTTTCTTCCTCTGGATAAAACGCCTTGCCTTTTTGCATTCTGACTTCTCCAGTTTAGGCGCCAAGATCTCTGGAGCACTTTGCATCATTTTTGAGGCTGGAGATATATGGATTTGAAGTTGGCCGTACCATTCTTCCTTATTCTGGCGGCTGCAAATAAGCCAGGTTTTTGAATTAAAATTATTGTTTTTTTGTCTTGCATGGCAATACTCAGTCTTGTATTCCTTCAAATAGTTAAATAAAGCATTCGCCATCAATCTAGGAGTACTTTTGTTTCATAATCTGTAGTCTGGAATTTTATATGAATTTTTATATGATTTTATGCAAAATCGCACCATTTATATTATTGCACAAAAACCACAAAAAAATCAAAAACAAACAAAACCCTTGCATTCTCAGTTAGTGGTCGGGTTGAGAGACACCTAGTCTCTTACATTATTGAAATTCAGATGAAGTTGGGCAAGGAAAAAATTTGACAAGTAAAAAATTTGGATTAAATTCACCTTATGTAAATGTATTTTAGAGTTATAATATAAAAACAATATTGTTTTATATTATAAAATATAAACTATAAAATAAATTATTTTAATATAATTTATTTTATAGTTTATATTTTATAATATAAAACAATACTGTATTATATTTAAAATATAAAATAAATTATATTAAAAACTCATATATTTAATAAACTGTGAAATAAATTGTATTAAAATTTTATTTTCTTATATTAAAAAAATTTTATATAAACTATAAATTAAATAATATTAAAAAACTGAAATATTAAAAATCAATACATTCACTACATTTTAAAATATAAATAATAAACCTATTTCAAATCTTTAAAAAAAAGCCTAAATATAAATTAGAAAAAAAATGCAAAAGGGGGCGTGAGATCAGAAACTTGCATGAGGGTGAAATCTTTGCAGTGGGCGAAATCTTTGTGGAGGTCGTGTGAGGGCATGAGAAGAGTGCACGAATCACCAACACGTGGTGCCAAAATGTCTCAAGAAATGCAACGAATCCGATGGTGGCCGAAAAAAAAAATTCAGGAATGAAACGAATCTAGCGGCCAAAGAAAAATAAACGAAGAAATGCAACGAATCTGATGGTGCCCGGCGAACTAGGCAAACTTTAACAAATTTAAAGAAAAAAATTGAGATTCGCCTAAATTCGAACCTGATGCTTCAAGTTCGGCAAATACGGTGACTTAGATTGTGTGGGTGTTGTTGAAGTAGATGGTACAGCTGCAATATCCTCAATAGGAGCCTCAAAAGTGCCTCATCCATAGTGATAGGATCAAGTTGTGTATGTGAGGAACTTGCCCCTGATGATTTGTTTTTTAGATGTAATTAGGAATCATTTTTCCATGCCATTGCTTGGTGCTGATGAGTTTTACTATGGTGGATTCCTATTATCTTTTTCAATTGGCAAGTTGCATGGAATAGGAATCCACCATAGTAAAACTTCCCATGCAACCTGCTATTGAAAAAGATAATACTCTAATTGAATGGAATAGGAATCCACCATAGTAAAAAACTCCCAGGTTCAAACAAATACAATTTTGTTAGAAGGATGCATAGCAATATTTCTAAAAAAGAATAGGCCTAAGAGATAGAACCCAACATTGAATGGAGTTTGATAGTTTTTCAATGATATGGCATTCTTCATGATAAACTAAATTTGGAATTTTTAATCAATGTGAGGAGTCTCTACCATCATCCTAGAATCCTCGTAAACATCATATGAGAAATATTGATGTTCATCCTTCCAATGAATCTCAACCATCAAATGTTGAGTATCATTCTATATGTCATAAGAAAAATTGGTGTTCATCCTTCCAAGTTTTCAACGAATATCAACTATCAAATGCGAAGTATCATAATGTCATAAGAAATATTGTTGTTCATTCTTCCAACAAAATATAATAATTACAGAATAAACTTGACCCAAGCAAGGGTCGAGCAGGTAAAAGGAGAAAAAAACCTCTTATCGTGCTTCCAGTTGCGTGCCCTAAGTCTCTGCAATCGTCTTCAATGGTATCTCGAAAATGCTCGAAATCACATTAAATTTTTAATGTTTGGCCAAAAAAAAAGTTGTATACTGATATTGGCAATTTTTTATGGATTTTCAAGCAAAAATCGTAAATTTTTGATGATTTTTAATGCAAAAATCACAAGTTTTCTAAAAACACGGCAAGATGGAAATTGAAGTATCCCAGGCATATGTTTAATATTGCTTAATATAATATGATGATTAAGATATCTGACAGCAATGGTTCAGAGTAAAGAGCGGACGTACACATTGTTGGGTTACGCGTTGAAGTCACACCCACGGGTTACTTAACTATGTGTAAGTCGGCTCTTTACAACCGAAAGAGGAAAAAAATGAATGTGATGAGTAAGATAAACTTGCCTTTTAGGACCAAAAGTTGCTCTGGGAACCGAAATCAATGAATTCAGAGGATTCATGGCACTTAGAACATCGGGGGCTTGATGCCTTCCCAATTGCAATTGCTCACCGCTACTAGAATTGCCCCCTACGATAGTGGAGACAGAGGCCAGAGAAGAGTGTCCCGACATGGTCGAAGGGGAGGCATTCCCAGAAGACAAGGGAATGGAGTGGCGGAGGATCTCTGGAAGAACATCTGCCTTAGAGCTATCATTGGAAGATGGAACAAGACAGGGAGAGGCATTAACATCGCCTAATTTATCTCTCAGGCGAGCAGCTGCTACTTTAGACTGGTTGGCAAAGAACGCGCCTTCTGTGCCTGCCAACCTGCCTGCTAAGAAACTCATCCTCTTCCCTTTCTTTCAAGGTGGAACGCTGCTGAGAAAGAGAATATTCTTAAATGACGAAACAAAAACTAGTAGGGAAGATAAAGGAGGGCTTTTGTCCTCGAATCAAATTATATGCAGCATGGTTTTTTTAAAGGCTATTTGACTTTTTGTTAAAATGGTATTTTAAAAAGCTTGACCATAGTATGCCGGCTCTTCATTGTAGCTGTTTAAATACACACCCAACATGTGAGCTTTTTATGGTGGGGATACCAATACCATCTCTTATGTTTGGGTGTGTTGGATGGGCACTATAAAGAGTCTGTATGTTGTGATGAAGTCAAATATTAAAATTAAGTTAAATTTTTTTATATCTTTCTTAATAGTTTTGTGATCTAAGTTTTCAAGTAAATAGTCAATATGATGTGGTCAACATGTTGGTTGGATAAACTCTTTCATGTTAGAATGTAAAACTACTAGGAGAAGAGGCACATGATGTCTCTAGGGGCCTGTGATGTGTGATGTGGGTTTGTGGTATTGTATAGAAGTCTTAAATTTGTTATAGAGATGGGTTGTATCTTTGATAAAGTATGCATGTGGGCTTGTACTATTTTTTGATATTGTATTAAGCCATAACATTGACTACTATGCCCCAAAGGGTATGCAAACAAGATACCAAAACTATTAGTTGCAACCACAATTATTGAGAACCCAAACTCAACCAAACAATTGCTTAGTGAAAGTCGAACGACAAGAGGAGCAATTTCAATACAAACTAGCCCGCCACGAATAGCACAAAGGAGAGGTGAGGTCGCCACCACAAGTAGGAGGAGTGGCATAGGAACACATAGTAGGTCAAATGCACCTATCATGATCCATCAAATCAATTAATCCTTCCTAGCCATCTGTGGAAAAGTCGACGTGTTCAATCTCAACCAGGTATGCACCTTGATTTGTTAAGTAATCAACAACTGTATTGGCCTCCCAATATACGTGCCTTAAAGTGAAATCTGGTAAACGTTCCAAACATTCCCAAATCCTCTCGACTCATCCCTGTAACTTCCAATTTGGAGTATGCTTTGATTGCACTGCATTATGCACAACAAGGAGTCCCCCTCAATATCAACGTTGTTTATCCCTTTTGAACAACATAGTGAAACACCGCTAAATAAAGCTTTGAACCCAACTTCATTGTTAGTGGCAATCCCAATCTTCCTTTACACAACCCAAAGAAGCTTCCCCTTGTTATCTTTAACCACGTAGCCAATACCAACGACCCCCAGGTTGCCTTTTGAGGCACCATCAAAATTCAATTTGAGCCTCCTAGACGAAATATATATATGGAAGGTAATTTGGAAGATAAAAATAAATTAGCATTAGTCAAGATAACTTCTTACATATGGAAGGTAGGATATTCTAGCTTGATGTTACTTCTTTTTAAATTTGGAAAATCCCTTTACTCTTAGAAGATAATCCGCTCAAGAGCATTGATCATGACAGTCCTCTCATGGAGAAAATCAATTTTAAACCTCTGACCTTGATTATTTATACTCTTATAACAAATAGGTAGAATGTAATCCTTTATCTTTATTGTATTTTCTTTTGTTTTCCCATCTTGGTTGTAAATTTTGATGATACATAGCATTTTATTTTCACAAAAATCCTCTCAAAACTTGGTTCAATACATACAAAACAGTTTGATTCACTTAATTTACATTTAAATTGTGAGCCCATTTTTGCGTCCAAATTGGATTTGCCACATCACAAATTACTTTAATTTTGTTCAAACTCAAATGTAGTTTAAATCTCATGGAATTACATTTGTATAATGACCCTAAATTGTAGTTGTAAATAATATAATTTCTATTTTGTTTTAAAGAGAGAAGAAATATGGAAAAATAGTCTATGGGAAAACAAATAGAAAACCTAATTTTTTTTCTTGCAACATAAAACATGATTTTTGAAAAACCAAACAATGTTAAGAGTTCAGTACAGTAAGCCACATTGAACATTGTTGATCCACAAAACTTAATGGAAATTTTGAGATCAAGATAAATTAATCAGTCAGATCAAGTAATTGTTAGGATCAATCATGATCAAATTATATTAAATTGAAAAGGAATATATTAACTATGATACTTTGTCCATACCATTATATAGTTGGAAAAAGTGGTTAATAGGCTTGGACTCCTTGTTAAAATAAGTTCCTATTAGAGGTTAGATAGGGCATATTAATATGGAAGGCTTAACTGACAAAAAGATTGGCCTACTATGGTGTTTCTTGCAACTTGGTTACTTATCTCAACAATGTATGCAATAGAACACTGCCATTGTTGCAAAGAATGCCAATGTTTGGTATAGTGTTGCATGTATGCTTCCCCTTCTTGGAGCTTTTTTGTAGATTTCTATTTGGGATGATACCAGACCATTTTTTCTCATCTCTCATCAATCTGTTGGCTAATATTTTTTAAACCAATATCCTCTTTTAAATGCATTGTGCTTAAACTTTTTGATTGATAATTGTTATTACTATCTAAATTAAAATGATTTTTAAGACTTCCTAACATTTTGGACATGATTTTATCTTATTGATTAGATTGATACAAAATCTCTTGCATAGTTTTATGAATAGCTTTATGAAATCATCTATGAACTGTAAAACTTTGTAATTATTTATCCTCTTACTTTTTCAATTAGCCTGGTCTACTAATAACTATTCATTTTTATTCTCTTTTGTTCTGCTTCATGATGATGAATCATGGAGTTCAACTAGAAACGTGGAAATAAAATTCACAGAGCCAAATCCAAAAATAATTCATGCTAACTTTACATTCTCTTATAATATTTTTAATTTTACTAAATTCTTGGTTGTTTGTACATATCTGAGAATATATCTACACCTGAGCTTTGAACTTAACATGGGTATTAGTAAGTGACTGATAGAGTTAAAGCCCTTTGCCTCACCATCTCAAAATCATTTTGAATATATCTACACACTATGTGTACCAATTGAGAGTCTTTACCCCAAAGCAAGTACATGTATTGCAAATTATATCATAGAAATTGGTTGTTTTCATGGTCTTTTGGTTAATGTCCATAATTAGACCACTTTGGTTAAAATGAGAAGGAATTATAATATTATTCAGATATAAAAATAATAAATAGTTGTCAAAATTTTATCTTGTTGAATGGTATAATGTTTAATAAGTAAAGTGGACAGTACAAATATTTCAATTAGTTTTTATATTTGAAATTACAAATAATTTAGGGGAAAGAAGACATAATTCATATTCTTTGATCATAGGGATTCATTTGTGTAACTCTTTCAACTTCTCTACTATTTCTTAACCCACCCCCATTTGGCTACACATCATATTTCTATTTCTACCCCAGATCTGAAGCTTTTCAAGTGCTTTTTTTTCCATTTCAATATACTTGGTTTTTCTGAGTCAAGGAGGGCATAGACTCTGTTTACAAACATTTGGTGCAGATCAATTTGATGAGAGAGACCCAACTTAGAGGAGGTGTAAGAGCTCTTTCTTCAATTGGTGGTATTTTGGTTTATGTATTGGTTTATTTGTATTGGTTCTTGTGATTGTGTACATTCAAGAAAATGTCAATGTTCAATATGTCAATGGGCATGACATTTAAGATTGCTACAACAATTCATGTCAAAACACACCATCTAATATTGTATCAAGACTTATTAAGTGATTATTAATGATTACTACACACTTTTGATGTTGTATCAATGTTTGAATAAAGTATTTATAAATTCAACTATAAATTTCCTATCAAATTTATAAGATATTCTATATAAACTACAATCCACATAACCATTACACCTTCTTTGGATGCAAATGCTAATATAAATTATTTAAAGATACTAGACATTTTAGAATCACATTATAGAGCTCATACATCCGTGTAAACAAAATCATCTTTCATAAATTTCAATTATTTAAAAGATGTTACTTAATACTCTATTGTTCGCAAACGCTAATAAGTGGTCATAAATCTATAGGGAACGAATAAAGGACAGGCTGTACGTGGCCCGTTTGGCGCCGGTAAGGGCATTTTTCGTGCTGAATGGGCTTTGCCAAAAACGATAAGGATTTATCATAAATCGTTTATCTTTATAACCGTTATTCCATTAACGGCTTCTCTCAATTTAAGAATCGAATTGGGATGTTATATTCAGCTCATGACCATTGTACGAAGCAGACATACTTCTAATAGATATTTGTACTGCAGGCGTAACGGTTTTACAGATTTTATAGAGGTATTCCTTCATTCATTCATTCATTCGCCAATTTTGTCGTAGTATTCATATTCTTTTGTTGCGAGTTATATTTCTTTTCCATTGAATTTGTTCTCCAGTTTATTGGGTATCGCTGTAGAAATGTCTCTGGTTAGGACAAGATTTGGATTCCTTTGACATATGAGAGTTCTTGTTCTTCCAGTAGGGTTCCTGATATATTCGAGTTTCTGAATTGCGGTTATGAAATAATACGATCACTATATTAAGGTTTGTGGCTAAATCATGATTAATGGCACCGTTTTTTAAATACCACGCCAGAACTTCCAAGTACTTTCTCCTCTGTTGAATTCCATTTTCTGTGGCTTATGGCTTATATCTGTTTAAGATGTTACAAACGACTTTATGGAGGGTTGCAGACGTTTGTTTGTGGTTCTGTATCTCTGTACAACAACGAGCAGTATATTGCCTTATTAGGGGTTTCTGCAATTTTCAAAATCTTTTCTGCCGGGTTTTGTGTAATTTCAAAACCCATGCATGTAGTAAATTTATTATTACATTATAACTTCTCCATTAATTATTTCTGACCTTTTGTTTATATGGGTACAACACAGTGCAAGAAAAAGACTAAAATTGTTGTAATAATGGTTTCTCCACAGAAGTATCTAACTACAAAGACACACATAACAAAAAACCAGGTAGTTCATTGCCAGACAAGTCGTTGTGATCATCGATGCTGTTGTATGACAAAAAAAAAAGGTTGAAATCTAAAAATCCTCTTGGGGCTTCATTAAAATGTGCAGATTCCGAATCTTACAGGCAGCTTTCAAGAATATAAAGTTTTGTGCAAACATTTCAGGCAATTGTACAAATCTATTCTTTCCAGCTGATATCAAAAACTTTCTTCTCTATTTGTCTGAGAGGGATGAAATTACCCAAGATCAATGTCAAAGTTTTAGGCATACAGAATACAGATCCCTCTAGGATCCCAACAAATATTTCAATGGCATCTCTCCTTTAAAAAGAAATTCAAAGAAACTTTATATTCCCGTGCTATTAAGCCTTATACAGTCCACACATCACACTCCCCATTATGGTTTTAGTCAACATTGCGATTTGAGTAAAAAATAATCTTTAATAGGCCCTAACTTATTTTATATTTTTCTATATTTCTATTAGGGTTTCAGTTAGAATATCATATATGCAAGGCTCCAATTTATTATACACTCTGCTAATTTTGTATTAAGGTTTTAGTCAATTTTTTATTTTTCCCTCAGCTTCATTGACCTCAAAAATACATTGTTTGTTACACTACAGCTTTGGTCAAGTTAATCTTTCCAAATATAAGCTTAACTGACATTATAGCTCTCTATTACAAGTCTTACTAGAACAAGTCAAACAGATTCTACAAAAAACATATAAACAGTGGATATGTGTCCATAAAAAATAGTGCACATTTGTTCAATTGATTTTTTTGGTTGATCAACAAGAATGTGAATTGTATCAGCAAACACTTAGGCATATTGTGCAGGAAATAAAAAAATCCTTCCAATTCAGAAGGCTAAGATCATGCATGTCAAGCTCAGAAATACGAATTTGTTTAAATAAAAAAAAATCTTTTTGGTTGATTCGATTCATGCAGATAACAAAAGCCCACATACTTCATCTCAACAAAGGAAATTTTGGTCACCCACATCACTTGCAAGAGAAAAAAATTGACACATTCTCTGTCAGTTTATTGTGGCTAAGCATGGTTAATGGCATCATTTTTTAAATACTATGCTAGATCTTCCAAGTCCTTTCCCCTCTGTTGAGTTCTATTTTCTCTGGCTTATGGCTTATATCTCTTTGAGATGTTACATGCGACTTCATGGAGGGTTGCAGATGTTTGTTTGTGGTTCTGTATTCCTGTATAATGATGAGTAGTATGTTGCCTTTTCTGGGGTTCCCGCAAACTTCAAAATCTTTCCTACGATTTCTGCTATCTTACTTTTTGTTTATATGGGTACGGGTACAACACAGTGGAAGGAAAAGATTAATATTGTTGGAAAAATGGCTTCTCCATAGAAGTATCTAGGTACAAAGACACAACAGCACATGAATATGATCTTGCTTTTATGATCTAATGCTAATTCTAATATATTGTTAATTTATAACAATTAATATTATAATATAACATAAATATAACATAAATATTATTATATTATATAATATTTATAATATTATATTATGATTTATATATTAAATATAATATTACTATATTATATAATAAAAATCTTTTCAGCTCAATAGTTACTTAATTTTAAATTCAATTCTAATGCTAATTCTAATTAAATGATAATTATTGCTTTAATATATTAATGAAATGATATATTAGATTTAACAATACTATCATATATATATATATATATATAAAAAATTATTATTTAATATTAATAAACTTCATAATTTATAAATAAATTACTAAATTTAATTGACTGAATGATGAATGATACTTAATGATACCAAATTAACTCTCAAGAGCACTTATAGTTATTGATAAATTTTACAGAAATATTGCATAAAAAATAATGGAACTAACGTTTCTACCCAAAAATAGTTTGCTTGCATGCAAAGTAAGCTTATTACACAATATGTTCGCGAATACTAAATCCAACACAATCTTTAGTTAGATTCCTGATAAGGATAACTACCAACTAAAAATAAACCTTCTAGAAGATTGAATAAAAATAGCCTGTCTATAAATAGACACTAAAAATAGCCTTATCCTAAAAGATGGTGACAAAAAGATTTTTTGATAGTTGGTTGTGGAGGTGATTGTGATGAAAGACACCCTGAAATCTTGATGATTTACTTACTTGATGTTTTGAATCTGAATTTTTTTTGGTCTATGAATCTGTTCACATTAGACCCTAGCTGGAAATTTGCAATCTCAAGTGCTCAGAAAACTCTTGAATGCATAAAAATCCAGCTTTCCCTATGACTGTGTTGACACATTTTTGGTTAACAAACAACTGTTGAGAAGCACAAACCCTAATCAACTCTTTGTCACCTGTACAAGTTTTGTAACACCAAACTTCGATTACAATCTCCTTCGATAAATGACAACTTCTCATTGTTTGTTCTCAAAATTAAACCTTTCTTCTAAAGGTCTGCTCTTGACAAGCCAATGTATTCATTGTCATACTGCTGATTATATGACTCTATTTCAGGCAACTTTAAAGAAGAGGCACCAAGGGTGTTGAGAAGTGATGCATGAGCCTCATGCCATGCAATGCATTGACCATGCCATTCACCACCATGCTGCATGTGTATCATGCATAGATTTATATGTTTAGACAATCAGTCTATTTATAGTTTGCATCAGCCTTTAGTTTAGATAGCAGTTAACTAACAAGAAGCTAATAATACATGATAGATGCATGCTTAGATTCACTAAGTCTTCAATCTTTTATTGGATGATCCAAACTCTATGTATGTAGCCTATAATAATAGACTGCACACAATGTAATTCATCATGGGAAGCTGAATAAAAGTTTATTGTTTTGTGTATGCCCTCAGAGATCAGATCGTCAGCCCTCTCAGCATCAAGGGGGAGTATGTTGATAAGTGATGCTTGTCTTTCAATTCTACCGTATCATCTGCCATGCGATATCATGCGTAGATTTGTTTGCATGTTTGGACAATTAGATTTAAAGATAGTTTTCTTTATTAGTTTAAGTTTCAGTTATCTATCTTTGTTTCCATCATTTATCTTTTACCTTTAATGTTGGGTGAATAATGCAAAATGTATAAACCTTTGTTAACTTCAGTTAGGGGTAGTGAACTGCTTGTTTTAGATGCTGCGATCTGTGCAGCCATGTAGTTCTTTATTTATAAAAGTATCATTAAAAAAGACAGTTATTCAGCTTGCAAAAAAAAAAAAAAAAGCTCTCTTCGAGCAGTGTCTTTTCTCCTGGCTGCGGCCTCCTCTATGGTGCGCCAGGCTTTCATATTCTCCACTTGACTTTAAGAATTCCTTCAACAATCTGCTTTCCTTGGCAGCAACTTTGTCCTTACGAACTCCTCGTTCTGAATCAGCAGCTGACTGTTCTTGTCTTCTTCACATTTAGACTTAGGATTAACAAGATCCTCCTTTATTGAAACTCTTCTTTCCTATCATTGGCTTCTTACTTCTGCGCTTAAACTCCTTTATTTTGCAAATGTTAGCGGTTGACTCTCAACACCTCTCTTTATTGGCAGCTTCTACCCAATGATCTGCAACTTTTTTTAATACTTACACCTTTCTGTGCTTAGCTGCAATCTGTTTCTGTGGTGGCGCCTTCCTCCTTTAAACACTCGGAATACATGTATGCGTCAATTTTCATCAGTGATCTTCATACCTTCGGCGGCTATATTATCTTCAGATCTATGATGCTTTCTTTTTCAAACAGCAGCTGCAGTCTTTCAACATCAATTGTCCCTGATCTGTTGCTTGATGAGTTCAAAAAGAAGAATGAAGATTTGGAAGAAAAACTATAGTTGTTGGAGAAAGAAAATGAGTGTTTAAAGTCAAAGCCATTGGTATGTGATGTTTCATGTGGCACAAAAGATTTGTGTGAAGTTGCTTTTGATAAGTATGTGAGGTTAAAGATCAAGATGTGTCTGAATTTACAGATTTTGCAGATTGTAATGATAATGAGAAAGGTTGGTTTGAAAAGAGTGTTGATTTGAAACTTATGACAAAAATGGAACATGAAGGAAAAGGTTTAGGAAAACACGGGCAAGGAATGAGAGAACCCATTCAGCCAATTGTGAGGCCAATGAAGGCCTAGGATATGGTGAGAGAGATAGAAATGATGTAACAAGTGTTACAGGTTCATGCAAATCAGCTAAAAACATGGAGTTTATGCAATGTTCTCATTGTCATAGGGGAGGACATAAAAAAGAGAAGTGTTGGGATCTTCGTCCTTGTACAATTTGTGGGTTGAAGAATCACTATGAAAAATAATGTTGGAATAGAGAGTGGAATGGAAAATCTATGAAGGATTGTATGAAAATTGATTATGGATGGATTGATGGATCCAGTTGGAAAAAAAGTTACAGATATGTTCAAAAAGTTTTACAAGCCTAAATGTTGGCATGTTAAAAGAAATGATTGTCAAACAAAGTTTGAAAGTTTGAGTCAAGTGGTTGATGACTGCTTGTTATGATTGGCACATTGAAAGTTGTCATGTGATTTGAGAGATAGTGAGTCTTCTCTATGTTAGAGAAAGGAAGGGAAAACCTTGTGATCTCTTCTATAAGAAGGCTACTAAGAGGGTCTATAAGATTAGAGTGATAGTAATCTTGCACACTGAGTTGTTCAAGTTCAATTTACAAAATTTCAAGACCATATTATGAGTCTCAGCATCAAGGGGGAGTATGTTGAGAAGTGATGCATGAGCCTCATAAATGCAATGCATTGACCATGCCATTCACCGCCATGCTACACGTGTATCATGCATAGATTTATATGTTTAGACAATTAGTCTATTTATAGTTTGCATCAGTCTTTAGTTTAGATAGCAATTAATAAGAAGCTAATAATGCATGATAGATGCATGCTTAGATTCACTAAGTCTTCAATCTATTATTGGATGATCCAAACTCTATGTATGCAGCCTATAATAATAGAGACTGCACACAATGTAATTCATCATGGAAAGCTGAATAAAAGTTTATTGTTTTGTGTGTTTTTTGTGTGAATGTTTTTTTATTTGTTTTTAGTTTATCTCTGTTTCAAAAACTACAAAGGGTAAATACAAGAACTGAAAGCTAACCCCAAATCATAGGTTCCACCTATAAATTTGAAAATCTCAGTTTATGAGAAATGAAACCTTGCATGAAATTGTAAAGAAAATCACTGAGAGAATTCAGGAGCAGATTTAGCATTCAAATAATATTATATTTCCTCTCAACATTCAATAATATATATTACATATATATAGGATTTGAATATCCTATATTATAGGGAATTTCTTGAAACAACTCCTTAAATATACAGGTTATTTTAACAACTTAAACAAACACTCCACAACAAATATCTCACATCATCACACGCGTTAAACCATAACGAACATACTAACAAACGTAACACATGGGATCTATGATTAATGATGTAATGTTCCTAACACCCCTTCCCCATATTACATCATTTTCCAAATGGGGATAGGTAGTCTAACAATACTTGATGATTACATTTAGTAGTTCATCAAAAACATAAGGTAAGAGTAGGGACGTACACTTCTACTTATGACAAGAAATATTAGAACTTGCCTCACTATGCTTTTGAACCTTTTCCAAGGATAGGAACAAAAACATGTATCCATGGAACCAAGGATAGGGACAAACACTTCCATCCAAGGTCATACAACAAGTTTGGATAGGGACAAATACATCTATCCATCATCGATTATGGATAGAGACACACACATCTATTCACAACAATTATGATTGGGGACACACACATCCAATCTTAATCACCAACTTTTGTGATTGAGGACCAACACATTCAATCACAAACAACCAACAATTCTGATTGGGGACAAACACATCCAACCACAAACAACCAATAATTATGATTGGGGATAGACATATCCATTCACAACTTAAAAAATTTGAAGATTAAGTCCTCATTGTCATGTATGTCGCCATCATCATAGATCATTGTCACCTTGATCACAAATGATAGGAGACGGTTACTGCTGCTAGCTAGAAATTGATCTTGGTTTTAATCATTTTGGCACAAATAGTTGTCACTAATACAATTTTGCAGCCCCATCACCAACAACTAAGGGAGAGGTCATTGAATGTCCTCCAACCTCTGATACGTCCAACCTCCAATTGATTTTTTACTTAGAAAATTTGGCTTTGAGGCTTAGTTTTAAAATGCCCCCCCTCAAGATGGATGTCACGTTTAAGCGACAATATATCCAATTACAATTGAGACAATTTTTATTTTTATTTTTCATTATTTATTGACACTTTTGAATTTGACAATCATACTTTTGATGACAAAACTATTAACGACTCATACATAAAAGAATGAAAAATAGACCCTATTCTAAACAAAATAATACAACTTGACTTAAAAAAACTAAACTAAATAAAATGAAATTATTAAGTTAAATGACTCAGCTTCAACACCAGCAAATGCTCTTCTGCCACCATGAACATTGCTAGAGTACCAACTTGCTTTGGATTTCCCCCAAATTGCAAGACGTCTACAAATTTGTACTCCTTGGTAACCCCATGCCATCATTTTTACTTATAACAGCTGATCTTGTTACCCTTGAGGTGGTGACTTTGGAATTGAGGAGCTTGACTATTGAAGCAAACTTGACACAATTGGGTGCTTTGTATTGATCGATAGATGCCCTTTGTCACAGAAGCACTCAATACTCTCACTAGCCAAAAATAAGCACTCTAAAAACTAACTTCATTCATTTGGATTGTTCACGAACTCCATTAGGCGCTTCAAATGCTATGCTTCATTCACTACATAACATTACATGCTCTAGTGCTGAAAAGACTTTAAATACTTAAAATCAACAAAGGAAACAATTTTCTAGTATCTGCAGTTCCATCGTAAAAATAGCAAACGTTGAAAAAATCTTCAGTGGGCAAATCTAGAGTTGTAGGATGTAATACACGTGTAACTCTCAAAACACTCCAATGCTGGTTATTCCTCTTCCCACCATTCAGGAAGTAGCCTCAAGGACTTGATGGAAGTGGACTAGCTTGCTTATCGTAGGGTTTCATTGGAATCCTTGTTTCTAATTCTTGGGAGACAAAATGGCAGTTTTCTTTTCTGTGCTATGAAGAGCTGCAATAATTCCAAGACCTATGCCTTGATCAAACCTTCGTGGAGACTAATGATGATTATTATTATTATTATAATACAGCAGCTTTTGGAGTAATGTAAGCACAAACCACTACTGCGAATGCAACTAGAACAATATTAAAACTTGCAAATACTCCAAATGCAACAGCATATGTTTCATCTATCATGAAATTGTTGGTTATTACCAACTCCCCAGCAATGATTCCCAGTGAAATATTTAAAATCCCATCATGATTAGAATTTGGGTATAATCAAAATTAATCAAATGAGCAGATTACAGTGATGAGAATCACAAGCCACACTTTTGAAGTCACATTTACATCCGTCATTTCTCATGCAAATCTGCTCTCATTATGAAAAATATATTCAAAACCTTTCTAGGTTTTGTTCTTCTCTGTCTAAGCTTTTCCAAACATTTTGAATTTTTATTTTTTGGTAAGTATTCAGAGAAAAATCACAATTTTACAGGGCTGACAGTAAAGGAGATTTTTTGGACACTCAAACCTGCTCCGATACCATGAGAGAATTCAGGAGCAAATTTAGCACTCAAATAATATTATATTTCCTCTCAACATTCAATAATACGTATTACATATATATATAGGATTTTAATATCCTATATTATAGGGAACCTCTTGTAACAACTCCTTAAATGTACAAGTTGCTTTAACAACTCAAACAAACACTCCACAACAAATATCTCACATCTTCACACATATTAAACCATAACAAACATACTAAAAAACTTAACACATGGGATCTATGACTAAGTCACTAATGCAATATTCCTAATAATCACTGCTAAAATTTGAAAATTCCTTCCATTCCACTGCTGCAATTTGAATGAGTATTACTGCTGATTTCATGAGCCTTTGATGAAGATCAATATGAGTTTGCCAAAAAGAAATGAAGAACTCATAAATCAGACAGTATGATAAATGATCTTAGTTGTACCATGAAGTGAATTTCTCTTCAAGGACATAAATCACGGCCTGTATGGCTGCTGCCTTGCTAATGTATTTGAATCTTTGATGAATTAATGCTTAAATGTTGACAGATGCCTTGCTGAAGACCATGCCGAATGTGAATGAAAACAATGAAGACTGCTGTAGGTTACTGATTTCTGCTGATGAGAATTAAAGGAATATAGAAGTACAAACCCTTTCTATCATTGGCGCCACTTGTAGCTATCCTTGTCTAGTCTTATTTTGCTGATTGCTGCTTATATAGGACAAAATTTTCCTTGCCTGGTCATTGCATTTATAGATAGAACTCATTGAGTTTGAAAGGACATGATTCCTAGAGTGGATACCACTTTCATAAATACATTGCAGTTGCTGATTTTGGATAAAAAATGGGCAGCCTTCTTACTATATTGGGCTTATGTATAGGTTTAAACATGCATAAATAACTACCGGTTTACTATGAACCGAATAGTGTGCCTCTGCATATATACATATGTTTGATCACAAAACTGCACTTTTGGACTTGTAGGCATGCCCTGTTACATTAGAATGCAAGTTTTGACCTTTGACTTTTGTATTTTACCCTTGCAGGCATGAGCTAAGATGTTCAAATGCAAAATTTTGAACATCAATTATTGTTTGGACATTTCCAGGCATGCGCTTGGTTGTGTAATTGCAAGTTTTTGGCCATTTGACTTTGTTTTTAGCATACATGTGTAAACCCTTGAATGTTTGACTTCACTTATGCACTCAGAAGTGTGCCTTGGGACATCATAATGCCATTTTCAATTTGTTATTTCCTGCCCACTTCAGTGTGCGCTAGAACACTAGAATGCAAGTTTTTCAAATTTTGAAGTTGTTTTCTTCACTGCTGGGTGTACCTCAATGCATGTATGATTGTATAAAGACAATCTGAATGCCTTCAACAAATTTCTTTTGATCTCTGTTGTTATTGTTCCTGCCAAGACATGATAAAAGTAGCCGAAAAGGATACATGACTGCAGATCAGGGAAACCTTTAAGATTTTTAGCTGTAAACTTGACCCAATTTGGAAAGTTCTTGTATGGGTACAGCAGTTTGTAGCTCTTGCTGAAATCTTTTGCTCTGATAACTTCATGGTCATGTATCAAGTTGAGGTGCCTTTATTTAATTTGAAGATGGTTTACTGAATGTTTTTTCTTTTTTCTTTTTTTTTTTTTTAAAATATATAAATTAAACAAAGGATTACAATGTGACCTTTATATTTAGCCTCAAAATCATAGCTTATCGCCAAAAAGTAATGGGCAAGTCTTGAACATGTATTAGGGAGGAGGTTGTTAAATCCCATAAAAGCTAAAGAAAAATCTTAAAGAGGAAATGGTAAGAAATTAAAAAAAAAAAGTAGACAGTTTTCCTCATTTATGATTTTAGAGAAGCATCAAAGGTTGTATGGGTGAAGATCACCACGATGACAAGAAGGAACCACAAGTCATGGACAATAATCTCTATGAAGATTTGAAACCACCAAAAGTGTTAATTAATGAGGATCCTCATGATGACAAGAATGAACCACAAGTAATAATTAGAAGTGAGAAGTGAGACAATCAATGTGCAATTGTTTATTGATATGGAAGTTGCACATATACACAAGGAATAGTTGGTTACATTCTAATCAACATCAGCCACCCCAATAACCAATCCCATGGATAGTCAAATGTAAACACTTAGAATAAACAAGAATAATATATATATATATTATTATTATTTATTAAAAAGGACTTTTATTATGATGTAATATTATTATTTTATTCTAACAATAATATGGGGTGATAATCCTTGAAGATTAGGAGCTACCAAAAGTGTTGCGTGATGAGGATCTTCATGAAGAAGAGGAACATGTAATAGTATGGAATGAAGCATACAAAGGAGATGAATACATATTTGAAGTTTCTAGTCTTGAAACCCTTAATTTTCAATTCATGAGAAAGTGGTTGAAGAGATAATGGAGTTTTAATCTTCCCCTTTGCATATGGTGAGCTCATATTTTGAGGAACCTTCTAAATTCCTTGGTTGAGCTCTAGTTGAACTTATATGAAACTTATTATTTATTCTTTAACAAAGTACAATCAATGGTTCCATGCACTTCATTAGAGAAGATCATCCTCAAATCTTTTGTGCATTCTAGCAAGGACTAGAGATTTTATTTAAGCAAAGGAAGAAGCACCAACAAAAGAAAATGCTGCACAGAAGTATATTGCTTACCGAAATGCAATGTTTAATTTTATTTTATTTTTTAAAAAGGGGTGAAAAAATGTATTCAAAAAAGAGCATCCAAGTACAACAAGAGGCCAAAATGACCAGAGTCATCAAAATAAAAGCAGCCCCAATCCAACAAACAAAGCCAAATAGAGACACAATAGAGATCATCCAACCCAAAAGAGACCAGTCAACAAAACACAAGGCTACACCATCTAATCGTCATAAAGATATCTAGACAAAGTGTTGCTTTTATCCAAGTCCAACTGTCTCCAATCAACCACACTCTAAGTCCCCCGACCTTCGAAGGCCCATTTAGCCAAGCAATCCACAACCTTGTTCCATTCTTTGGGAATATGGACAAACGATATGGTATCGAAATTCAAAGCAAGACAAAGAATTTGCTTCACAATTAGAGCCAATCTCCATGAAGAGTCCTAAACATCTCTCTTATTAAGAAGAGAGATCAAAATCATAGAATCGGTCTCACATATTACATCCCTCCAACCAATCTCGTAAGCTCTTTCTAGAGCCTTAAGAATCGCACAAGTCTCCATCTGATTGTTAGATTGCAACCCCATGTGAATGGAGAAGAAAAACTGCATGTGCCTGCTACTATCACGACCTACTCCTCCAATCCTAGCTTCTCCGGGATTGCCCCGAGCAGAACCAACAGTGTTAATTTTGAGAGTCCCAATAGGAGGAGGGCCCCATCTCCCCTCTCTATTCACTTTCGTAGAAGCTTTTGGCCTGCTTCCCCCAAACCCTGGGAGGCCAAGGGAAGAAGAAAGCTCCAGGCTAGAAGCTATCTGCATGTTTGAAGAAGACATAGACTCTCCCAAATCAAATTTAGACAAGATAGTTTCTTTCATAATACTCAGCATACCAGACTTGCAAAGCCCCTAGACGACACTCATTGAAAATACGTTGGTTCCTCTCCAACCAAATCTGCTAGATAATAACAAAAGGTTCCATATCCCAAGTAGCCACTAGACAAGCAACAACTGTTGGAGGATGACCCAAATTCTCCCAAAAGTTTTGCAAAGATAAGGCAAATCGAAATGGTCGCCTTCAAATTTTCCACCAAAGTCTCCATATTTCCAAATTGAAAAATAGGTTAGCAATGCTTTCTTCATCGCTACCACATAAAAAACAAAGCGAAGGCCCACAGAAACCCCATTTCATGATGTTCTCCCAAGTGAGGCACTTATTATGACTCAACAACCATAAGAACATATTACACTTGGGCCACCCAACCTTGTTCCAAATGCGTTTCCACCAAGGATAAGCTCTCACATTAGCTTGGTGGGGACATCAAAGTAGCATACCCTAGAGCAACGGAGTAGATACTTTTTGAATCATGACCCCATGCTAGCATATCACTATCCTTTGAAGAATAGCAAGGCCTCTCAACTAGAATAGACGTCAAAATTCTTCGCTCCTCTTGGGATCCACCATCCAACCAACTATCAGGATTTTGCCACTATTAAACTCTAGTACCACCCATATAAGATGAACATTTGAAATTGCTAATCTTGGACCACCCAGCAGCCACAAAAATCTCACTTAAAGGTCGGAGATGAGGGAATGAGGAGGGTGACTATCCCAGGAATCAATCCAAAAAAGAGCTTGCTCCCCTTTCTAAATGATCCCAAAAAAGATCCTCCTTAATGAGAGTCGAACCCCTCTTAATAGTGTTCCAAATCATAGAACCTTTACCAGACAAATCCATTCACGGAATATCCTCACTAGCCACCCCACCCAAGTATTTAAAGTTTAGAACGCGTGCCCATAACTTACACCACCTCCAATAAAGTTTAGTAGCCAAAGCAAGACTATTCTTCTCCGACTGTTGAAGCCCAGGTCACCGTTCTCCTTTGATTTGCAAACCTTGTCCCAGCTCACCAATCTCCATTTCTTTATGTCAAGATTCCCTGCCCATAAAAATTTCGTAGTAATGGAGTCAAGCTCCTTTTGCACACTCTTGGGAGCAGATAACACCATGAACCTATATAGAGGGAGAGCCTGAAGGACAGAAGACACGAGAGTGGAAACCAAAAGCCAAAAGCAAATGTTGAAGGAAAGACCACTTGACTCTATCATAAGCTTTGGACATATCCAATTTGATGAGCATGGCTTTTTCTTTGGAAGAGGAGATGGAGTGAATAGTTTCAGCCACCACCGCAATACCATCCACAATTTCCCTACTCTTTACAAAACCACCCTACACTAGAGAAATCAAGGGAGCTAAACACCTCTTCAACCTTCCAGTTATCAACTTAGTAATAATCTTATAGGTCATATTGCACAATGCAATAGGCCAAAAAGAATCTAAGGAATTAGCACCATCTTTTTTTGGGATCAGAGCAAGGAAAGTGGAATTTATAGCCTTAAACATCTGCTTGTTAGTATAAGACTCCTGAACCACCCCTAAAAAATCCATTTTGATGGCATCCCAAAATTCCTGAAAGAACTCAATGGGAAAGCCATCAGGCCCAGGGGTCTTGCCTTTCTTCATCTGGAAGACAATATCCTCAAGTTCCTCCAAAGAGATAGGTGCCAAAAGAGAATTATTCATCTCCATTGAGACCAGAGGGGGGATGCAAGCCAAAACCAGATTCTCCTCCTCCAAGGCATGAGGACTATCCTCAAAGAAGAGAGAAGAAAAGAAACGGATCACCTCCTCAGTGATATCCTGATGCGAGTTTAATTGTCGCCTTCTTTGAGCCAGTCAACCTAAGATTTTTGTTTCCAAAAGATCTCCTCCCGAAGCTCCCATTCGGCAAGTTCCCTAGAGCACTTGGTTTCTTCCTGAAGCAAATCCTTAGTCATCCCCTCTTCCTTAATTTTGAAAGTGATGCAATCAAGTTGGCCTTGAATCTACTTCCGCCTATGAAAATGATTACCAAAAACTGTTTTATTCCATTTCTTAAGTTTGTATTTGACAAACTAGAGCCTCTTGAAGAAAGAGAACATCTCTATGCCAAAGGCAGGCTTCCCTTCAACCCGCCACTGATCCACATGTTGGTGCAGGCTAGGATCTCTGAGCCACATCAGTTGGAATTTAAAAGGTGGTTGCTTTACCATAGAGAATCGAGAAGAGGAGAA
Organism: Sequoia sempervirens; assembly: GCA_007258455.2. Classification (NCBI taxonomy): domain Eukaryota; kingdom Viridiplantae; phylum Streptophyta; class Pinopsida; order Cupressales; family Cupressaceae; genus Sequoia; species Sequoia sempervirens. Next base: position 9,266 of record VDFB02272409.1, on the reverse strand, counting down.
CTTAATTGGCTAATGATCAAACCCCTTCCACCCCAGCATCTCAGAAGAAGAGGCCCAATCGTTACCATTCCATTCAACCGACACTAGAAACCTGTCCAACCTCTCAAAAATAGAGCCCTCCCCACATCTTTGATTATGGTAGTTAAAGGTTCCATTAATGGGCTGTACATCCACCAAATTGAGAAACTTGATGTTGTCCTGAAATCTGGAGGAAGAAGGCCCTATAAGCCCTCTACCCCCCCCCAAATTTTACTCCAAGGTGCGTATAAAATTAAAATCACCTGCCAAAGTCCAAGGGCAAGAAGGAGCAAGAGACCGAATAAATCTAACTTGAGCCCAAAGTAGAAGTTTACCAGGAAAATCATTAGGTGCATACACATTGGTGAACAAAACCACCGTGCCCGAGTCAAAACAAGATGCCAGCAGAGAAAGGGAATTCCTTCCAGCCAGAGAGGCGAGATCTTGCATAGGTCCCAAATACATGCCACACCACCAGTAGAACCATGAGATCCAACGCATTGGTAGTAACACCTCCAAATCTTGGGAACAATCTTCATCATATCTTCAATCGAGAGCTTGGTCTCCTGAACGAAGAGAATATTTGGTTTATGATCACGAACTAAGTCACAAGTAGCCTTTTGTCTAGGGACGCTACCCAAACCCCTAGCATTCCAGGATATCACCATCATTTATGAGTGGAAGCAAAGTGGGAGTCCAACATCTTAACAACACTAGATTCTACCAAAGATTCTCCCATAATCTTCATCTTCTCCAAATCTTTCTTCCTTCCTACTTTAGCCATCTTATCACTAGTCACTTTCTCTAAACTCTTTTGATGGATGTCAAGAAGAGGCCCATTCTTCTTACTGTCATCCTTACTTCTTGCATCAATTTCCAACTCATTTACCCTCTCAACACGTGTGTGCACCTAAGGAAGCTCCTCCGAAAGAGTAGGAACCGAATCATCCACTGGAATTATCTCATTCTCCTACCCAAAAGCACCAGGATCAGCCAAGGACAAAGAGGGAGCAATTCCTTCCTTTGAAGCCTTATGCAAGTCAGTTGTTGGAGGATGGCCCTAAGGGTAATGATTTGTCAGGTCCGAACCTTGAAAATCTTGAGTCCCAAAGCTGAGATCATGTTCCATTGAATCCAACTCCTCAAAATTTTCAAGCATGTCAAATCTGTTACTAGAGGCTTCTCTAAGTTTGGCTTTGTTTTGGCGGTTTGGTGCCTTTGCTCTCGATCAGGACTTCATAGGTATAAACCCATTTGAATCAAGCTCCTCATTATGAATTGGAGCTTTGCCTTTTGCATTTGAATTATTTGCATGCACAGTTGGTTGAGGTTGATGGGTTTTAGCACGCAACTTGGGGCAATTCCCTTGCAAGTGCCCATATTCATGACAAGTACAGTAGCGGAAAGGAAGTGCTTCATAATCCACTTGTTGAATCCAACACATACCTCCTAGCTAATTTCAACAGACTCCAGTAGAGGGTTATTCAAATTAATTTCCACACACAAGCGAGCAAAAGAAGTTACTCTACGATCCAGAGTTTGACGGGAGGGCCCCAAGGGCTTCCCCAGAACAACAGCAATAGAGTGCAAGATGTCCTTGTGCCAAGACTCCACTGGAAGCCGAGGTAGGCAAATCCAAATAGGAATCCTTGATGGAAGCTCTTTTGACAAATCGAACACCAGATGCCACGGTTTGATAAAGAGTCCTGCCTAATTATGAAAATACGAGCCCCCTTTGAAAACCACTTTGCGATCTGCAATCCGAGAGAAAAGCACAAAAAAATAACTATTAGCTCCCAAAATAATTTCCAAGTCTCCTTTGGGGTTCCAGTTGTTGCAGACCCAATTCTCCAAAAAAGGCAATGAAATGCGAACCCCCATAAATTTGTAGATTAGCGCATGCTCAGACAAATATAACACATCTTCAACAACTACGTCTGGATTGATCACCACCATCGAGCGATCTTTGCATCTCTCCAAACACCCATTGGGTTTTGGCCGCAAACTCTGAGATTGATTGTTCTTCGACTCCTCTACCGCAAGCAAGAGGAAATTTATAGCCTCTTCATGGCCGGAGGGTGATGAGTACCTGCCGACGATAGCCTCTTTAAAGGAAAGCAACCGGGGATCCCCTGGACCCCCTACATGGCCCATGCAGCGTGCACCAACAACAACCCATGAAAAATATACTAAAGAGAAAAAACAGCAGCACGAAAGGATAGAAAAGCATGCAGCAATCAGGAAATGGCGTCCAACAAAAGATAAAGGGCTACCAGAGCTCAGACAAGACTCACGCAGCCAAAGCAAGCTGCCCCCAGCCTCAGCAGGCCGCGCAGGAGAAGCACCCAGCCTACGTGCAGGCACAAACCCTCAGCATCGCCGTAAGAACTTTTCCATATTTTTGTTTTCTTCGAAGATACCTACATAGGTTTGAAATTATTCTATAGGGTTGTGCATTATTTTTATGTTCATGCAACATTTAATTAATATCTATAAACATGAGCTATTTTGTACTTAAGCTCACATGCTATGTAAGGTGGTATTTGTAATATAATAGAAAAGCCATTGTGAAGTTGGTAGAGACCCTCAAAGACATGGGTTGTCCTAGAAGTTGTGGGTTAGCTAGGTTTATTAAATCTAGTCAAATGATTTGTATGTATCTTGTGAGGGAAATCTAATTTTGTTATTAGTAAGTGTTTAACAGTATCTTTTCTATTTTCATATTAATACGACTATATGTGAAATGTCAAACACATCTTCTAGAGAAAATTATCCTACATCGTTTTTGGGTTTTGAAGGTGTAATTCTGATTTTTTAGATGGTGCCCATATTGATTTTATTCTTGTGTGGTGGTGCTTGCTATGGTTGTAACTTTGCAAGTATGCTATGGAATCATTGAGGAATACTGATTTCAATATAGGTTTTAGGCACCCCAAAAATTTCAATGTCTCCTTGAAAATATCCTATTGCCAAATCCATGAAAATTAAATTGTGGAATCCTTTTGCATCTGCATCTGCTCTGCACCCACCTGTAAATCCCGTTTCATAAATAATTTGAAGTTACATTTTCTAGGCTTTGTTGTCTTTATGCAAATAAAGCATATTTGATTAAAATGACATTTTTCAATGTATATTTGAAGTTTTTTCATGTATGGAAGCAGTTTCTTTCAACTATTCAGTTGTTAGTTTATGCTACTGTACAATTTTGCAACTATATTTCAAAACTCAATGGTTTTCGGCTGTTTTAATTAATTAGCATAACTCACATAAAACTTGTGATTAATTGTGAATAATCCCAACCCACTACGTTTTCTGTGCCATTTCCAAAGATTTTCAAAAATTGGTTTACAAATCTCTATTTTTAGCTCATTCTTATGCTAAATGTAGAAAATATGGTTAGGGTTGGGGTCAAGGTGTTATATATATATATTTTGAATAAATTGAATAGTTTTTTTTTATAAAGTAAAATTTTAAATTTTAATGAGGTTGTGTTTATAATTTATACCCTAATTAGGGTTTGGGTGGTCATGGTCCACTACAGCACAGCTTACTATTTTAGGGATGGTCCTTTGTTTTTGGATAAAATCCTCTTAGGTAAAAAGTAAAACAATTTTATTAAAACCTTATGCTTTTTTATCTCTGCATTATATTTGACATAAAATAACAAATTCTGTTTAACTTTTTCCCCTTCATTTTTTGGATATTAAATTGTTTTTTATTTTTTCCCAGTTTTTCATGTATTAATCTAAGGTAACTGAATTTGATTTATGCTTTTGCCTCACCATGTCAATGACGTGTAACTGGAATGCTACAATGGTTTTACCACCATGCAAACAAATTTATTAAAGACATTCAAAATTTTAAGTAGGCTTAATTCATGAATTTCAGGTGACTTATTGTAAAGGTGCATGCATTTACATCTTGAGATTGTGTAGCCCTTCACTATCTTTTAGTTTTACCTTATATTGTTTGTCTTGATTTAGTGGTTTAAACTTTATCTGCCTTATTCTTCTGGTGCCTAGTTAGAATTTGTAATTCAGATTACCTTTACTAATTGTTTCTAATCTGGAATAATCCTGCAGAACATGCTGTAGCTTGGCAGATCACTCTCAAATCAAATTAAGGCCATCATTCCCTGTGGAGTACAATAAGAACTGCAATATAGGGGAAGATTTGAAATTTATATTCAACTCTAGAATAATCCTGGAGAACATGCTGTGGCTTGGCAAAGTCACTTTCAAGTCAAATTAAGGTCATCATTACTGGTGGTGTATAATAAGAACTGTAATATAGTGGAAGATTTGAAAATTGTATTCAATGGGAGACGATGAAAAAGTATTGAGCTATGGTGATGTTGTATTAAGGAAATCTGATTTGAAGATTCTTCGAGGCCCATACCATCTTAATGACCGGATTATTGAATTCTACTTCTGTTACCTGTCTTCTTTCACCTCTCCTGCAATCAAGTTTGTTGCACCTTCAGTATCATTTTGGATTCTTAATGTTCCCGATGCTGATTCTATCAAACTATTTGTTGATCCATTGAAGCTTACTGAGAAGGAGCTTGTTCTTTTCCCTATCAATGACAATGAAAATTTCAGCCTGGCAGAAGGTGGAACACACTGGAGCTTCCTTGTATATGACAGAAAGAAGAATGTCTTTGAGCACTATGACAGTTCATCATTAAACAAAGTGTATGCAAGAAAATTATTTGCAAATATTAAAGATTATATGGGTCCTCCCTCAGCATCTGCCACATTTACTGAGCATTTCACACCTCAGCAAAGAAATGGCTATGATTGTGGTGTTGATGTCCTTGCCATAGCAAAAGAGATATGCTCATACAGAGGAGACACTTCTGGTGAAGACTGGGAATCTGTGTTAAAAACACATGTAACCCCAACTAGAGTGAGTGAGATGAGAAATCAAGTCCTAGAGATTATCAATGATCTGTCCAACCAGAAAGGGAGCTTTGTTTCTTCTTAAGTTTTTAGTACTCTTGATTATGAGGAGAGATGGACTAGTTACTACTTTTTCTTTTTAACTTGAGCTATCATTTTAAGAAGCTGATCAACTGGCTTGCATTGATTGCATCCTTGTGTATACGGAGACAACTATCCAGAGGGAAAAGAGTGATCTATGTTTGGTGATGGTCTATTAAGAGTTCCATTGCATAATAGGAATTGACAAAATATTTTAATAGAAGTAATGCTTGCATTACAACTTCCCGTATGCAGATTTTTGTCTAGTTACTTTTTTGGGGCTAACATAAATGTCTTTGAACAGGCTTTAATGTTATAACAAGTGTTGCTTTGACTGAAAATTTAACACATGTTTTTAGAATACACCATTGAGCAAACATTTAGTCTAATTTTGCAGCTAAAAGCATTTGGCAATTCTCAAAATGGCAGTTGAGTTTGGAATGCCTAACAAACCATGCTCAAGTGAATTCCAAACTTGACTGTGTACTGGAGTGTTTGTTATTGATGGTTCATGGAGAGAGGGAAGGTGGGAAAGGGAGTAGTATAGTTGCAGGAATCGTGAGAAATTGCTGCTTGCCGAAGAAAATGCTATTTTAACCAAAAAAAAAAAGGGCTTTGCCATTAATCGGGTTAACGTTTTTTATTCAAAAATCTTTGTTTAAAATGCAATTAAACTGCATATTTTTTTGTAATCTCCATTTAATTTGGAATTTTCCACAATTTTTGGCAATCTTTTGGTTTTGCGGCAATTTTTCCTAACTCTAACCCTAACCCAATTTTTTCCTAGTAAAATCCTGATTAATTGAAAAAATCTTCATCATTTGGTTTGCCAAAGAAAGATTTTTGTTACCATGGACTACAGATGTGCGTGAGGGCTAACAACATGATTGATACTCTTCATATCTTGTACATGGAATTTTCAAACATGCATGTTCGCATAATTGTTAGACTTTAATTGTTATGTGATTCTTGGGGCAGCATTGATAATCTGTAAGCTAGAAATTAATCCATTGATGCTTGCTAGCACTTTTTTATTAGGATTAGCCTAAGTCATATGTTAGTCGTGTTAAGACCAAAACTGGGCATTTATCTAGTAAAAAATTAAAATAGAATGCTATGACTTAATTTTGTGCTCTAATTATAGGCACAGCTTGAGGAAACTGTCGAGAACAAAGAAATGTTTTACATTTTGTAATGGCATTTCTACACATTTGAATCACCAAGGATGTTTATTTTTTTTACGTGCTGTTCTTTTCTCTCTTTCGTTACACCTTTTAGCTACTGATCCACTGTTCTCTGAATTACAGTTTCTGTTCTTTTTAAATAAAACTGACTCTGGAAAAAGAGAACACAACAAGCCACGACTAGCACATATTGTTACAATGTCTAACGATAACCCATCTGACTACTAATTACTGATGCTTTGTGTGGGTTATCAGGTGTTAAAAATTTATTTTCAATTACTTTTCTGTTAATTTATAGGTCTGTAAAGTTTTCACATGCAAAAGTGAAAAGAGGTAAAGATGGAACATGAGTGATGAGTAGGACTTAGTGCATATTGTTACAATGTCTAAAGATAACTCATTTCATTACTAGTTACTGATGCTTTGTGTGGGTTATCAGGTGTAAAATTTATTTTCAATTACTATTCTGTTTATTTACAGGTCTGTAAAGTTAGTTCACATGCAAAAGTGAAAAGAGGTAAAGATGGAACATGAGTGATAAGTGGGAATTAGGTGCTATGAGAGATTTTTTTGGGTCTGATTGTTTTGTTCGGATATTTTAAATGGGGTTGAGTATAGTATATTAGCAGCCCCTGAGGTGCGGTGGGCGTGGAGTGTTTCTACTGTTATCCTAATACTAAGATTTTGAATAGATTATCTGTTGTTATTCAGTAACAGCTAAAGGATTGCTGAATTATCTTCACTCTACTATGTTTGAACTCTATTTAATATCATATTGGTTTCAAAATAATTAGTTTCATTCCAGCTACTAAGATTATTCTTGTTTCAACGTTACAAGAAAAATGGAATAAATATGTTTTACACCATAGTCCCACGGAGTTTCTTGAGATGGGGGACAAGGGCCTAAGTTTGAGGACAGTGGCGCGGGGCTGACGGGCAGTGGGCTGGTGAGGCAAATAACATACAATGCTTGAAAAATTAGTTATAAAAAGATCTGTAAGAAGTAAGTATAAGAATTACAAACAAAACTTTGTCATACTCACTAAAGTTTAAACCACTAAACTTTAAAAGCATGGCAATGATTGCATTGAACATTAACAATGGTGGGTGGAGGTTTAAGAGCAAATCTCCCAACTAGGATTTAAGGGCAGTTGCCCTCATGAGAGTCTAGGGGTAGAGCACTCAGCAGGGTCAAGTAGCAGTGCCACTAGTGGGGTCAAGGGGACACGCCTTTCACGGAGTTTGAGGGCAGCGTTTGGGGCACATTCCTTGTTGCAATACATGATGGGGTTGAGAGGTAGAGACCTTGCCACCAAGCACAAATTAAGGTTTTAAAAACCACACAAACCTTCATGGTGAATGCCATTTTCACAATTCTATCACTTACTTTTTGCAACACCAAGTCCTTACTAGTTCTAAAACTTAGGAGTGATTTGAAATGAGACTTAGAAGTTATAAGCTTATTTATAAGATTTTTGTGAATGGTTAAGGTTTGGGTGGAACCCATAAACCATTAGGGTTGGGGTTTGTGACACACAAATCAAAAATATTTTTTATTTTTAGAAATTATCATTTTTTTTATTTTATTGCCATGGGGGGTGCTTGGAAGTCCTTAAGACAGATGGGAGACTTCTTGGAGTCCCTTGGATGTATCATGTCCCAATTTGGAGGTAGAATAATTAAATTAAATTAATTAATTAAGTTGTCCAAATTAATGTTATTTCATAAGGATGACTAATTGATTATTTTAATTAAATTAAGTGGAATATTAAATTAGTTATTTATAAGGTTATCAAACAAATAAATATTAAAAGTGACCTTATATTTAATTAATTTAATAAAGTGACTAAAATAAATATTAATTATAAAGTCATTTGAATAAAATAATACTTTATTTCTAGAAGCTTCTTGGAGACGTGGTTGAAAAAGTATAAAGAGGAGCTTGGGCTAAGCATTTAGCATCTTGAGTTGAATACGTCTTTTCTACATTGGTGAGCTTGAATGCTTGACAAGTTGTTTTCCGATTTCATTTGTGAAAGACCAAACCTAGCTGGTAAAGTGTCAATTCCGGTTGTGAAATATCAACCCTAGTTGGATATTTGAGGGAGATACAGATTTAATGTTAATTTTCAGTGATCAAATTGGAGGAAATTGATAAAGTTCAGTTGGAGGGTTTGTGTGGAAGATTTTGTAATTTTCATCCCGCTGCTACAATGTTGCTACAATGACGTGAACAATACCTTTGGATGATTTTATTCATATCTCACTTTTGGGAGGACGAATGCTGCTGGGTATTGGAGCAATCTTTCCCTTGAATCTTGGCAACAATTTTGGGCACAAATTGGAGGAGTTTCCAAGCTGCCATGTATTTATTTTGAGGGTTGCACTCAAAATAGGGGCAACAAACTTTATTTTGAGGGTTGCACTCAAAACAGGGGCAACAGACTTTGGGTGGCTCGATTTGGCATTTGTGGTCTTCATAAATTCTCCATCAAGCTTTCATTGGGTCTCTTCAAGGCATTCTCTTCCAACAATCAATAAACAGGTTCCTTTAACTAAATTTTGCATATTTTGCATAGTATGGTAGTTTGAGAATAATTTGCAGCCATTGGAGTTTGGCACAGTCTTTTGTAATCAGAAATTTAGTTCTCATTTGAGCATTGTTATCACTCATAAAACATCATTGTAATCAGTTGCAATATCTTACGATAAAGACAGTACTTTAGCTGCCAATTGTTTGCTAAAATATCTTGCAGCCATAGGTGTGGTTTGCATATTGAGTAGTTGTGATAATCATATAAGCTTGTACTTGGATTTGCATCTAATGAAGGAGACATAAGGTTGCATGCTATATGTTTGTCTAAATGTCTATCAACTGTAAGAGATCATTTGCATATAAAGTTTGCATGACAAATGTTTTGGAAAATTTCCTAAGCTATAGATGATTATTTTAGTCCTTAGGATGCATGGTAAATGTTTGTAGAAATGCCCATAGTGTTGTAGCTACATATACATCATCATTTTCAGTCATATGTTTGCATTTTCAAGTTCATTTAGTTGTTGCAATCTATTTCCAATCATC
>VDFB02272408.1:0-72264 GCA_007258455.2 Sequoia sempervirens | reverse complement strand
AAAATATAGTTAGGGTTGGGGTCAAGGTGTTATATATATATATTTTGAATAAATTGAATAGTTTTTTTTTATAAAGTTAAATTTTAAATTTTAATGAGGTTGTGTTTATAATTTATACCCTAATTAGGGTTTGGGTGGTCATGGTCCACTACAGCACAGCTTACTATTTTAGGGATGGTCCTTTGTTTTTGGATAAAATCCTCTTAGGTAAAAAGTAAAACAATTTTATTAAAACCTTATGCTTTTTTATCTCTGCATTATATTTGACATAAAATAACAAATTCTGTTTAACTTTTTCCCCTTCATTTTTTGGATATTAAATTGTTTTTTATTTTTTCCCAGTTTTTCATGTATTAATCTAAGGTAACTGAATTTGATTTATGCTTTTGCCTCACCATGTCAATGACGTGTAACTGGAATGCTACAATGGTTTTACCACCATGCAAACAAATTTATTAAAGACATTCAAAATTTTAAGTAGGCTTAATTCATGAATTTCAGGTGACTTATTGTAAAGGTGCATGCATTTACATCTTGAGATTGTGTAGCCCTTCACTATCTTTTAGTTTTACCTTATATTGTTTGTCTTGATTTAGTGGTTTAAACTTTATCTGCCTTATTCTTCTGGTGCCTAGTTAGAATTTGTAATTCAGATTACCTTTACTAATTGTTTCTAATCTGGAATAATCCTGCAGAACATGCTGTAGCTTGGCAGATCACTCTCAAATCAAATTAAGGCCATCATTCCCTGTGGAGTACAATAAGAACTGCAATATAGGGGAAGATTTGAAATTTATATTCAACTCTAGAATAATCCTGGAGAACATGCTGTGGCTTGGCAAAGTCACTTTCAAGTCAAATTAAGGTCATCATTACTGGTGGTGTATAATAAGAACTGTAATATAGTGGAAGATTTGAAAATTGTATTCAATGGGAGACGATGAAAAAGTATTGAGCTATGGTGATGTTGTATTAAGGAAATCTGATTTGAAGATTCTTCGAGGCCCATACCATCTTAATGACCGGATTATTGAATTCTACTTCTGTTACCTGTCTTCTTTCACCTCTCCTGCAATCAAGTTTGTTGCACCTTCAGTATCATTTTGGATTCTTAATGTTCCCGATGCTGATTCTATCAAACTATTTGTTGATCCATTGAAGCTTACTGAGAAGGAGCTTGTTCTTTTCCCTATCAATGACAATGAAAATTTCAGCCTGGCAGAAGGTGGAACACACTGGAGCTTGCTTGTATATGACAGAAAGAAGAATGTCTTTGAGCACTATGACAGTTCATCATTGAACAAAGTGTATGCAAGAAAATTATTTGCAAATATTAAAGATTATATGGGTCCTCCCTCAGCATCTGCCACATTTACTGAGCATTTCACACCTCGGCAAAGAAATGGCTATGATTGTGGTGTTTATGTCCTTGCCATAGCAAAAGAGATATGCTCATACAGAGGAGACACTTCTGGTGAAGACTGCGAATCTGTGTTAAAAACACATGTAACCCCAACTAGAGTGAGTGAGATGAGAAATCAAATCCTAGAGATTATCAATGATCTGTCCAACCAGAAAGGGAGCTTTGTTTCTTCTTAAGTTTTTATTACTCTTGATTATGAGGAGAGATGGACTAGTTACTACTTTTTCTTTTTAACTTGAGCTATCATTTTAAGAAGCTGATCAACTGGCTTGCATTGATTGCATCCTTGTGTATACGGAGACAACTAACCAGAGGGAAAGGAGTGATCTATGTTTGGTGATGGTCTATTAAGAGTTCCATTGCATAATAGGAATTGACAAAATATTTTAATAGAAGTAATGTTTGCATTACAACTTCCCGTATGCAGATTTTTGTCGAGTTACTTTTTTGGGGCTAACATAAATGTCTTTGAACAGGCTTTAATGTTATAACAAGTGTTGCTTTGACTGAAAATTTAACACATGTTTTTAGAATATACCATTGAGCAAACATTTAGTCTAATTTTGCAGCTAAAAGCATTTGGCAATTCTCAAAATGGCAGTTGAGTTTGGAATGCCTAACAAACCATGCTCAAGTGAATTCCAAACTTGACTGTGTACTGGAGTGTTTGTTATTGATGGTTCATGGAGAGAGGGAAGGTGGGAAAGGGAGTAGTATAGTTGCAGGAATCATGAGAAATTGCTGCTTGCCGAAGAAAATGCTATTTTAACCAAAAAAAAAAGGGCTTTGCCATTAATCGGGTTAACGTTTTTTATTCAAAAATCTTTGTTTAAAATGCAATTAAACTGCATATTTTTTTGTAATCTCCATTTAATTTGGAATTTTCCACAATTTTTGGCAATCTTTTGGTTTTGCGGCAATTTTTCCTAACTCTAACCCTAACCCAATTTTTTCCTAGTAAAATCCTGATTAATTGAAAAAATCTTCATCATTTGGTTTGCCAAAGAAAGATTTTTGTTACCATGGACTACAGATGTGCGTGAGGGCTAACAACATGATTGATACTCTTCATATCTTGTACATGGAATTTTCAAACATGCATGTTCGCATAATTGTTAGACTTTAATTGTTATGTGATTCTTGGGGCAGCATTGATAATCTGTAAGCTAGAAATTAATCCATTGATGCTTGCTAGCACTTTTTTATTAGGATTAGCCTAAGTCATATGTTAGTCGTGTTAAGACCAAAACTGGGCATTTATCTAGTAAAAAATTAAAATAGAATGCTATGACTTAATTTTGTGCTCTAATTATAGGCACAGCTTGAGGAAACTGTCGAGAACAAAGAAATGTTTTACATTTTGTAATGGCATTTCTACACATTTGAATCACCAAGGATGTTTATTTTTTTTACGTGCTGTTCTTTTCTCTCTTTCGTTACACCTTTTAGCTACTGATCCACTGTTCTCTGAATTACAGTTTCTGTTCTTTTTAAATAAAACTGACTCTGGAAAAAGAGAACACAACAAGCCACGACTAGCACATATTGTTACAATGTCTAACGATAACCCATCTGACTACTAATTACTGATGCTTTGTGTGGGTTATCAGGTGTTAAAAATTTATTTTCAATTACTTTTCTGTTAATTTATAGGTCTGTAAAGTTTTCACATGCAAAAGTGAAAAGAGGTAAAGATGGAACATGAGTGATAAGTAGGACTTAGTGCATATTGTTACAATGTCTAAAGATAACTCATTTCATTACTAGTTACTGATGCTTTGTGTGGGTTATCAGGTGTAAAATTTATTTTCAATTACTATTCTGTTTATTTACAGGTCTGTAAAGTTAGTTCACATGCAAAAGTGAAAAGAGGTAAAGATGGAACATGAGTGATAAGTGGGAATTAGGTGCTATGAGAGATTTTTTTGGGTCTGATTGTTGTGTTCGGATATTTTAAATGGGGTTGAGTATAGTATATTAGCAGCCCCTGAGGTGCGGTGGGCGTGGAGTGTTTCTACTGTTATCCTAATACTAAGATTTTGAATAGATTATCTGTTGTTATTCAGTAACAGCTAAAGGATTGCTGAATTATCTTCACTCTACTATGTTTGAACTCTATTTAATATCATTTTGGTTTCAAAATAATTAGTTTCATTCCAGCTACTAAGATTATTCTTGTTTCAACGTTACAAGAAAAATGGAATAAATATGTTTTACACCATAGTCCCACGGAGTTTCTTGAGATGGGGGACAAGGGCCTAAGTTTGAGGACAGTGGCGCGGGGCTGACGGGCAGTGGGCTGGTGAGGCAAATAACATACAATGCTTGAAAAATTAGTTATAAAAAGATCTGTAAGAAGTAAGTATAAGAATTACAAACAAAACTTTGTCATACTCACTAAAGTTTAAACCACTAAACTTTAAAAGCATGGCAATGATTGCATTGAACATTAACAATGGTGGGTGGAGGTTTAAGAGCAAATCTCCCAACTAGGATTTAAGGGCAGTTGCCCTCATGAGAGTCTAGGGGTAGAGCACTCAGCAGGGTCAAGGAGCAGTGCCACTAGTGGGGTCAAGGGGACACGCCTTTCACGGAGTTTGAGGGCAGCGTTCGGGGCACATTCCTTGTTGCAATACATGATGGGGTTGAGAGGTAGAGACCTTGCCACCAAGCACAAATTAAGGTTTTAAAAACCACACAAACCTTCATGGTGAATGCCATTTTCACAATTCTATCACTTACTTTTTGCAACACCAAGTCCTTACTAGTTCTAAAACTTAGGAGTGATTTGAAATGAGACTTAGAAGTTATAAGCCTATTTATAAGATTTTTGTGAATGGTTAAGGTTTGGGTGGAACCCATAAACCATTAGGGTTGGGGTTTGTGACACACAAATCAAAAATATTTTTTATTTTTAGAAATTATCATTTTATTGTATTTTATTGCCATGGGGGGTGCTTGGAAGTCCTTAAGACAGATGGGAGACTTCTTGGAGTCCCTTGGATGTATCATGTCCCAATTTGGAGGTAGAATAATTAAATTAAATTAATTAATTAAGTTGTCCAAATTAATGTTATTTCATAAGGATGACTAATTGATTATTTTAATTAAATTAAGTGGAATATTAAATTAGTTATTTATAAGGTTATCAAACAAATAAATATTAAAAGTGACCTTATATTTAATTAATTTAATAAAGTGACTAAAATAAATATTAATTATAAAGTCATTTGAATAAAATAATACTTTATTTCTAGAAGCTTCTTGGAGACGTGGTTGAAAAAGTATAAAGAGGAGCTTGGGCTAAGCATTTAGCATCTTGAGTTGAATACGTCTTTTCTACATTGGTGAGCTTGAATGCTTGACAAGTTGTTTTCCGATTTCATTTGTGAAAGACCAAACCTAGCTGGTAAAGTGTCAATTCCGGTTGTGAAATATCAACCCTAGTTGGATATTTGAGGGAGATACTTCAGTCTTCCTATTTCAGCTTCAATGCAGATTTAATGTTAATTTTCAGTGATCAAATTGGAGGAAATTGATAAAGTTCAGTTGGAGGGTTTGTGTGGAAGATTTTGTAATTTTCATCCCGCTGCTACAATGTTGCTACAATGACGTGAACAATACCTTTGGATGATTTTATTCATATCTCACTTTTGGGAGGACGAATGCTGCTGGGTATTGGAGCAATCTTTCCCTTGAATCTTGGCAACAATTTTGGGCACAAATTGGAGGAGTTTCCAAGCTGCCATGTATTTATTTTGAGGGTTGCACTCAAAATAGGGGCAACAAACTTTATTTTGAGGGTTGCACTCAAAACAGGGGCAACAGACTTTGGGTGGCTCGATTTGGCATTTGTGGTCTTCATAAATTCTCCATCAAGCTTTCATTGGGTCTCTTCAAGGCATTCTCTTCCAACAATCAATAAACAGGTTCCTTTAACTAAATTTTGCATATTTTGCATAGTATGGTAGTTTGAGAATAATTTGCAGCCATTGGAGTTTGGCACAGTCTTTTGTAATCAGAAATTTAGTTCTCATTTGAGCATTGTTATCACTCATAAAACATCATTGTAATCAGTTGCAATATCTTACGATAAAGACAGTACTTTAGCTGCCAATTGTTTGCTAAAATATCTTGCAGCCATAGGTGTGGTTTGCATATTGAGTAGTTGTGATAATCATATAAGCTTGTACTTGGATTTGCATCTAATGAAGGAGACATAAGGTTGCATGCTATATGTTTGTCTAAATGTCTATCAACTGTAAGAGATCATTTGCATATAAAGTTTGCATGACAAATGTTTTGGAAAATTTCCTAAGCTATAGATGATTATTTTAGTCCTTAGGATGCATGGTAAATGTTTGTAGAAATGCCCATAGTGTTGTAGCTACATATACATCATCATTTTCAGTCATATGTTTGCATTTTCAAGTTCATTTAGTTGTTGCAATCTATTTCCAATCATCTCAGTTATATCATCAAGTTATAACAACATATCAAGTTGCATTCCAAACCATAAAAACACAAAACAAAGCAATCAGCAACAAGACTAGGTTGTTGGCAAAATGTTTGATGATATTCCTTTAGCACCAATCAACAAATTAAAGTCAAATTCTTCAAGGGATATCACAGGATGTCTTGGAGTTCCCAAACCATCTCCAAACGAAGGGGTGTCTTAGAAACATCCCCTCCTTGAGGGGGATGTCCCCTCCAAGTTTGCATGTCCCAAAGACATCCTCATCTCGAAATGTGGAGATTTTGGGGGAGGGGGAAGTGTCCCTATGGAACACTATTTTACATTGATATATCTTTTGTTTTTTTTGTAGTAAATGTATGTATTTTGCTTGTTGCCTTACAAGTACCTTGAATAGAGTATATTATGCAAGTTATTGAACAATGATGGTTTGTTTCATAATAATTGTGGTGGAGCTCCCTTTTTGGTCTTAGCAATTGACATCACTAATGGATTCATTGTTAATTCTTGACGAAGATCACTAGAAGTCAAAAATTATATTATCAATGGGAAAGTGATCGAGGAATAATTAAGATGACATTTAATTTGGGTTGGTTTAGTAGATTAGCCATCCTTCTTAGTATTGTCAGCTAAAAATATGTGATAGATGTTCCAATTTGAGATTTGAGACTAGGATTGCATTGATACTTCAAAATAGGTGTGATGCAGTTTCCAAGCCACACCAAATGAAATAGAATGTTAAAGAGGGATAGATCAGTTGGGGATAAAAGGGTCTTACCATTTCAATAGTAGGCTAAAAGATCACACATATACAAGGCATGTCTATCCATTTCAATTGTTGTTGAAAATGTCTCATGTACCAAGAAAACAAAATAAAGTAAAAAATGGTATTATCAGTGGGAGATTGATAAAATGGTAACTAAGAAAACATTTAGTTTCGATTGTTTGAGTGGATCTGTCACCCTTCTTAGTATTGTTTCCTAAAGAAGATAGAAAGTTGGTTGAATATGAGGGTTTGAGAGAAAAATTAAAGTTACTTCGAAATAGATGCATGGTTTTTGAGCCACTTGGAATTGAAAAGTATGTCAATGAAATGGTGAAAAATGTGTGCACTAAAATGAAATGGGGGTTCACCAATAATTTACTATAAATAGAAAGGGAAAAATGGGGTATAATGCACCTATTTCCCACTATTTCATTAGGAAAAAGAGATCCTTTAAGCCAAAGTTGACTTTCAGCCATTAGGTGAGGCAATCTTGAAGGAGATCTTGTTGTTTTCCTTATGATCTAGGATAGGGCAGACCTGCTGAAACAACACTTTTGGGAGAAAGACTAAAAATAGTAAATAAACCCAAAAATGCAAAGTAACACTTGAAATCAAAAGATTAAACCTTAATCTAATGGTACCTATAACTTTCTGGTAGATTTGAGAAGGTTAAGTATTTTTGCACTTGTCATCAAAATGTTGTTGTTGAGTGTCCTCTGGGATTCATTCGTGGGAAAATGGGTCTTTGTAAGGCTTTTTGAAATCAATTTCTGGTTCCTCTAGCCTTTTGTTTGTACTCTCAAATTCTTTGAATTTCATAGTCGAAAAGTCAGAAATAAATCCTGTAGGCGAGTTTTCGTGGTTTGATGACAACTTTGATAACTTTTACAATTTTGCACTTTAAGAGATCTTTAATCCTTCTTCAACCTAAGATCTGTAAAACACACACAAGAGGGAAAAATTGTTTGTATTTGGTGAATGGGGGTTTGCCTTGGTCAAACCCTGTTTTGGTAATTAAACCTTGAATTGAAATAATGAAACATGAAAGGAATGATGAATGAACAATTGCTATGTTGCAACTCACCAAACCCTTGATTTGAAACCCTTGAAGGACTGCAACTT
This sequence comes from Sequoia sempervirens, assembly GCA_007258455.2. Lineage (NCBI taxonomy): Eukaryota > Viridiplantae > Streptophyta > Pinopsida > Cupressales > Cupressaceae > Sequoia > Sequoia sempervirens. The sequence continues at coordinate 64,479 of VDFB02272408.1, read as the reverse complement.
AGTAGATCTCTCCAAGGTCTTGATCTTACATGAATGGACTGATAGATGATGTGATCTTGATGCTTGAAATATGACTTGAATGCTTGAAACCTACATCACAATGTTAGCTCAAAAAACATGCATGATGCTTGATAATTTTGACATGATGCTTGAGATCTTGATTGCTACAACAAATGTTAGCTCTTGAACACCTTTGACAATAATCTTAGCTCTTGTGAAACTTGCACTTGAAATCTATGATTTGAATTGAATCTAAAAGGCCTTGCTTTTATAGACAATTTTCTAATTTCCCAAAAACTAAACATTACAATCCAACACTTAAATCTTGAATTTAGGACCTTAAGATGCCGCCAAAAACATGTTTAAAATTTGAAATTTTGATCTCAAGGGGGGCCAATCAAGGCCTATTCATTTCTTTGTGTTAATAATGATAAATGCATTAATTAAATCGCAACTCTCCTTTCAAAAATTGCAATTAATTAGGCTTGTAAATGCAAGATTTAGGCAATTAGAGGCTTAATTAAGTCTATTTAATTAAGGGAGCCAAACATAGTGTGAAAATGTAAAGTACATTTTCTGACACTACATTTAGCCCCCACTTTAGTGAGAGGATGAGCCCTAAACAAACTCACATTAAAGTAGTCAAACAAGCATCAAGAGAGGTCTAATTGTACAACTATTGGAAAGATAAGACAACAAAGGTCAAGGAGGATAATCAAGCCCCCAACATCTAAGATCTCACAGAAAACCAACAAAGGCACAAAGAGACACATGCCTATGTTAAATATACAATAGCAAGACAAGATGCACAAACATACAATGCTAAAATTAGAGAAGAAAAAATGGGTGGATCAAGCCTCGACTATTTGTCCATCTAGTATGGATCAAGCCTTAGCTCATACAGGCTAGCGAAATATCTGTTGTCCACTTGGTAAGCCCCAAAAAGTGGCTAATGGGAAGTCGAGCCTATGTCTAGGCTTCCATTGTACTAACCATACCAAAGTTATACCTCATGATAACTTTGATAAGGTGTCAAAAAAAAAATGGTCACGATGCTAGCAAAAGGCTCCACTAGCAAGCAAGTTGTGTTATGCTTGGTGGCCTTGAAAAACATAAAGGTTCCACTATCATGCAAGTTGTGTTATGCTTGGTGGCCTTGATACATGAAATAGGATATTCAAAGGGGTTTTGCTTAGTTCATGAAAGGTCTCAGTTTAGGGAACATCGTGCTTAATGTCTCCAAAAGAGGACTAGTCAAAGATTAAAGATTCACAACTTAGGGAATGCAATTCGTAGCATCACCACTAAGAGGAATGTCATATGCCCAGAAAGGTTGTAATCTTGAAGGACATCAAACCCAATGACACCACCAAGAAGACACATCATGCAAAGTAAGAAGACCACACTTTGAAGCAAACAATGAGCAGAGATGCATATGCCCCCACTTTAAAGAAATTGTTAAACACCATGCTCTAAGCAATTACTTTAAAGTAGATTATGATAAATGTCAATGCAAAACATATGTTTCCGAGATAGAGCTATGTCATGAAAGGAGGGTTTCCCCCCATATGCAATCCTAAGATAACACATAAGAGATCAATGGATCCGGGGTTAGTGTTTGTCATTGTTGTAGTGATATAATTGAGCTTAGAACCATCATCATTCCCCAAATGACTCATGGAACAATGAACACAAAGGAAGACTAGCACATAGAGATGGAAAACAAAGGGAAGCTTTTGGGTCAACATGGAAGAGACCTGAATGTCTCAATGTCTTGCATCATCCCCAAAAGGAAAACACAAGACAAAAGATAAAGGTTACGACATATAGAAGAATGTAGATACAAATAGAAGAATGTCACAATGGATTCACTTCCTTTGTATCCTTGCACCAACGAAGTGACAAGGGTCATCCAAAGTAGACTCACAAACATATAAAGACATGTCAAGTAACACAGTATGGGGGATCACATTATGCATATATAATCACAAAGAACACAAAGATAAAATTAGTAGGGCACATGTGAGTCAACCTATACCAGGTCATATGCATCCCTATCTTGTTCATCATATGCGGAAGGTGGACAACTAGCCAAAGGGACAATGACAAGTGTTATACTAGGAGCATCACTAGGTTCAACACATGGTGAGTCACTCTTTATAGGAGGACCATCACGGTTTTTATCATCTAAGATCATGGAAGAGGAAAACAATAAATTCAGCTCATTATGCACTTCCTCATCAATCTTAGCAATCTCATCATCATCATTCAAATTAATCATAACAAGAGGCCTAATGACAATTTCCATAGAAGTTTCTTGTTGTTTTTGTTGTGGCGAAGGTAGAGAATCATCATGCATAGTTTCAACTTGAGTTTGATCTCAAGGTTTTCTATTTTAGTTTATTTTTTTAATCTACGAGCAATAGCACGACATCTACACCTACACTCTTTAGCATTTATGTTTCTCTTTGCATGATTTTTGAGGTGTTCTTGTGTAGGAGTAGGTTTATAAACCATAGGTTTCTTTTCTTCCCATAAGGGAGGAACAAAAGGAACCATGGGAGGTTGTTCAACCACTTTCTCTTTAACTTTGTAAACTTGTTTGATCTTATGAGAGACAATAGGACTTATATTGTTATCTCTTGGTCTTTCATATGAGATAGATGAAGGATTTGTCATGGGTTGGTCTTGGTTACTTGGAAGGGATTTTGGTTTAATCATGGTTTTATCTATGATAGGAGGCTCAATCATGGGTTGAGGCATGTTGCTAAGGGATAATTCTGCTATGCGCTTTTCCTTAAACTTTTGATAAGATTTGAAAAAGAAGTCCTCATGAGGCTTAATAGGTTCCATAGGTTTGGGCCAAAAGAAATCCAATGAGATTCTCATGGGAAGACACAAGATTAAAGCCATTATAGTGAACAATAAATATATCATTGCCAAATGGAAACTTTAAACATTTATGCACAACCAATGGAATGACATCCATGGAGTATAGCCATGGATAACTAAGCTTCACACGAAATTGGTCTGGCGACGGAATGATGAAGAATGAGACATTCAATCTTTTCGGTCCAACTTGTGAAGGAAGAGTTATCGAACCTATTGTAGGGCAAGAAAAACCATTATGCATTTTTATCCATGCTTTCGGTTGTTCATAAGAATCTTGATAAAGTTCATGCATGAATAAGAATTCCTCGGTGATCAAATTCTCTACACACATGAGATCAATTAATATCCCATTAGTAGGCTTATCATTGATTCTTCCAGCTATGTAAAGAGGACCATTGGGTGCATGTCTAATTATGTCATTTTGTGAGAAAGCAATGTCAAGGGGCATTTTAGTTTGGCCCTTATGAGGTTGCACATCAATGAATCTGACCATACATCATAAGTCTTCTTTATTTTCACTCATATGGTCATTATTTGTATCTTCAAGCTTGTTAACATTCATCACATCATTCTTGGCATCAATGACTTTCAAAAAGGAGATATTATGATTTGACATTGGGTTGGCAAATATAATTTGTAAATTCTAGTTGGGTGGGGCAACAAACTTATTTCCTTGATCATTAATAGTGCCACCAATCTGGATGCGATTAGAATCAATGAGGTCTTGCACAACATGTTTAAGACACTTAAATTGTTCTGTATCTTGTCCATTTTTTCAGTGATAATGGAAAAAGACATTCGAGTTGAAGTTTGGAGGTAAGGGCTTAGTTGTATCAATGACTCAGATAGGAGGTAAGGTGACAATTCTTACTTATAAGTTGCAACATAATGGAGTGAAGGGTATCAAGTAAAGGGGTAAATTGTTTATTCCTCTCCCTAAATGGATATGGATTTTTTGTTTTTATAGCAGCCACTTGGGTGTGAACATGATGATTTGTTTGAGGTTCGTTTATTTATAGGAAGCCCTTATTTTTTTTCTTGAAAGGTTGGAAATTGTTTTGGGGCACAACTTTAGATTTCTCATAATTGTTAGTAGTTTTTGCTTCATGATAACTAACTAAATTCTAGTAGTCACGAAGGACCGTGCACAAGTGTGTAAAGGAAGGAAAATTGAACATCTCAAGTTTAGCTTGAATATTGGTATGAAAATTGGTTATAAACACTCTTTGAAGTTCAACATTAGGAATCTTAATGTTTATTTGCGAGTAAAGAAATTGGTATCGTGCTATGAAGTCAGTGACCTTTTCATCTTTGTTTTGTTTACATCATTAAATCAGCTAAGGTCATCTTGGGACCCATGTGCACTTGGAAATGGTTAAGGAATGCATCAACAAGTTCATTGAATGAACTAATTGAGTTATTCGATAGAGAACAAAACCAATCCAAGGCAATGTCTTTCAAGGATCTAGGAAAAAGTTTAGCCAAGAGTTTATCCTCAAAAATGAAGTCACTACATAAGGCTGTATATGCTAAGACATGGTTGCTAGGGTCTCCTTTTCCACCATATTTCTCAAATCTAGGAATCTTTATGCCTTTTGGTATTTGTGTTCTCAATATCTCCAAGGATAAAGGGTTTCTTTTGAAATATTGTCAAGGTTGGTCATTTTGATTTTGATTCGATGTAGCAATTTGTTGTTGGAGGTATGAAACACTTTTCAAGAGTTGATTAAGGATGAGATCATTATTTGTGTTGTGAGATGGAGGTGAATAAGGTGAAGGTTTATATATATTCGAAGGACAAGTGAATAGTAAGTTTGTGAGGGGAGATGGATTAGGAGATATGAGATTTGAATGTACAAAGCTAAAGGGATTCCCAGTGGAAATGCCTAAGGTGGTATTAACATTGCTAGTAGGTTTTTTAGTTGTTGTAACAATTGGATTAGTGTATGTTAGAATAGAGGTCATAGTTGTGGAAGGAGGAATTGGATTTCCACCTTGACTTTAGTATACCTCAAAGTTTGAGCACAACTAGCCATTGTAGGGACATGGTTGTTAATGATATGAGATAAGCTACACACAATTTCTATTCCTTGTTCATTATTAAGCATTTTCCTCATGTTATCTATGACATGAATTGCAATACAATGTATTCAGAACTCACAAAGTTTTGCAATTTCTCTAATTCTTCATCCATTTGTCTTAGTTCTTGTTGAGGGACATTAGAAACCATTGTGTCAATATCAGTCACATTGGTTGTGGGTAGGGTGGTCATGGGAAATGAGGTATCAAAGCTATGGTCCATAGTGGGTTGGCTAATATCAACACTATGGGTGAAAGAGTTGGAAAAATCAAGATCCATGGCATGTGTGGGAACGCAAGATGGCATGAGTCTCAAACTACGTCTCACTATAGTATTGGTAATAGGACACCAGGTTGTGAAGCTCATACAAGTTTCACCAAACCTAAGTGCACCCAAAATGGAGAATAGCATCTAGATAAATGCAATTGAACACCCTAGAATATGAAGTGCAATGCATGTAAAAGAAAACAATTTTTAGACTTTAAGCAAGATATTTTTTTATTATACTATGTAAAAACCTGAAAATGATGTCTTGTAATTCCAATTTTGATTTTGAAACAATGCACTCAATTAGACCAATTAAACCTAATATGAAGAATGACAATTTTTATTTTATTTTTGCAACTAAAACCTAGATTAAACAACAGATTAGAAGAATGCAAAAAAAAACAAATCACTGCCCAAAAGTTTGAAACAACACCTATACAGGATCAATTTTCCCTAGGGCGAATGGGTCCTAGCACAAGGGTTACAAAAATTTAAATTTGAGTTTGAAGTTCAGATCTAGGGGTTTTTGTTTCAAGTTATAAACTATACTTTTAGTGACTGATTTTTTCAGAACTTGATGTCCAAATGCAAGTGCAATGAATGACAAATGATGGAAAATATGAAAATTTTTGAAATGTAAATTTGACTCAATTTCTGAATAGGAATTATTGAACATACAGTAACATGCAAGTACTTTGTAAAATTAATGCAAATTTTTGAATTTTTTAGATTCTAAAGCATGCAAAATGAAAACCTAAAACTCTAAGTGAAATGCAAGTTAACAACCTTAAATGAGATGCAAATCAATGCAATGCTATGCAAAAGAATGCAAATTATAAATCTAGGGTTTGAATGGAATCCAAATTCAGAAAGTTTATAGTGCAAGATTGACGGGTTCACCAAAATGAAATGGTGAAAAATAGGTGTACGAAAATGGAATGGAGGTTCACCAATAATTTACTATAAATAGAAAGGTAAAAATGGGGTATAATGCACCTATATCCCACTATTTCATTAGGAAAAAAAGATCCCTTAAGCCAAGGTTGACTTTCAACTCTTAGGTGAGTCAACCTTGACGAAGATCTTGTTGTTTTCCTTATGATTTGGGACAGGGAAAATTTGCTAAAACAACAGTTTTGGGAGAAAGACTAAAAGTAGTAAATAAACCCAAAAATGCAAAGTAACACTTGAAATTAGAAGATTAAACCTTAATCTAATGAAACCTATAACTTTTTGGCAGATTTGAGAAAGTTAAGTATTTTTGCACCTCTCATCAAAATGTTGTTGTTGAGTGTCCTTTGGGACTCATTGGCCCAAGGGTGAATGGGTCTTTGTAGAGCTTTCTAAAATCAATTTTTGGGTCCTCTGGTCTTATGTATGCACTCCCGAATTCTTTAGATTTCATAGTCAGAAAGTCACAAATAAATCATGTAAGTGAGTTTCTATGGCTTGATGACAACTTTGACAACTTTTCCAATTTTGCACTTTAAGAGATTTTCAATCCTTCTTCAACCTACGATCTATAAAACACACACAAGAGGAAAAAAATGTTTGTTTTTGGCGAATGGGGGTTTGCCTTGGTCAAACCCTGTTTTGGTAATTAAACCTTGAATTGAAATATGGAAACATGAAAGGAATGAGGAATGAACAATTTCCGTGTTGCAACTCACCAAACCCTTGATTTGAAACCTTTGAAGAACTGCAACTTAGTAGATCTCTCCAAGGTCTTGATCTTGCATAGATGGATTGATTGATGATGTGATCTTGATGCTTGAAATATGACTTGAATGCTTGAAACCTACATCACAATGTTGGTTCCAAAAACATGCATGATGCTTGATAATTTTAACATGATGCTTGAGATCTTGATTGCTGCAACAAATGCTTGAGAAATATGCTCTTGAACACCTTTGACAATAATCTTAGCTCTTGTGAAACTTGCACTTGAAATCTAAGATTTGAATTGATAAAAGACCTTGCTTTTATAGACAATTTTCTTATTTCCTGAAAATTAAGCATTACAAGCCGACACTTAAATCTTGAATTTAGGACCTTAAGATGCCACCAAAAACATGTTTAAAATTTGAAATTGTGATCTTAAGGGGGACCCGTTCTCCCAAGGGTGAATGGATCCTAACCTAAATAATCATGATGTATTAATTTCTTGGTGTTAATAATGATAAATGCATTAACTAAATCAAACTTCCCTTTCGGAAATTGCAATCAATTAGGCTTGTAAATGCAAAATTTAGGCAATTAGAAGCTTAGTTAAGTCCATTTAATTAAGGGACCCAAATATAGTGTGAAAATGAAAAGAAATACATTTTCCAATACTACAGTCAACAAGCAATAGAATTAGTCGGAAACAAAGTAGTCATACCATTTCAACAATATGTTAAAACATCACACCAAACAAGACATAACTTATCTATTTCAATTGTTGTTCAAGGGCATTTGAGAAGTTAAATGATAGGGACAGGGTTGGATTGAGACAATCACTGACTCAATGCTCTGGGTCTCACCTTGATGAATCCCTTTGGTGTCACTCTCCACCACTCAACCTATAGGTTCTATATTGTCTAGGCACCCATGGTTCTTCTGGCCAACCCTGCTATCATTTACAATGCCTTAACCAAACAATATCTTGGTGCTCTTCCTCTCGTTCACTCCCTAGCCCTTAATACTCTTAAAGACTAGCTATCCTCCAATGCTCCCTAATCTTGTTGCATGGGTGTGAAATATCTCCCATGGCATGGAAACCATCTCACAAGGATTCTTTGTTGACCTTCCATCAACATTTCTCCATCGCTTACCCAAGAACCTTGTTTTAGGGTTTGAGGAGGGCTACTAGCCTTGAGCCCCTTTTAGGCCTCCTCACCCTAGAAAACCGATTGGTACTCCTCTCCTTCAAAGGTTTGTGCCAAACTTTCTTCTGACACCCTGGCTCAATTTCCAAGCTCTAAAGGATTTTTAGGGTTTGGGACCCTCTCTGTCCGTACACTGGCATAACACAGATTTCTCAAGAACTAGGGTTTTCTAGGCCATTTTCTTGGTCTGTTTGCTTCTTTTAACCTCCAAATGATCAGATAAGGACTCTGCCTTCTTTCCCAACCTTTGTGAAGGCTCCTGTAACCACTACACACTTTGCATTATTAAAGATTCATCACCCCTGCCACGCTAGGACTATGCATTTCATTGTCTTCCCAAGCCGGGTGTCAACAAACTCGCCTAGGGAAAGACTTTGATCATGATGCTATGCCTCCTACAGACTCCTAGTGCTAATATATGTACAATGATGGAGTTTAGCCACATTCCCAATATTCCCATACTTCTTGGTACGGTGGGAGTGCAGTCTAAAACCCCATTTTATTCAATTTACCAGTCAAGACAACAAATAAGAAAAACACAAAATTTACAAAAATGGATGAAAGCGATGATCTAACTATCTAATGTGCCAAAAAAAAACTTCTAGAGGCTTCACTACATGCTAATCAAATCTACAAAATGCCTCTTTCAACTCATTTAGCAGCTATCACACAAACAAGAACAGAAAAATAGAATTTTCACACCAAAATCACTGTCTTTTTATTATTCTCATATAACTTCAAATGTTCCTAATTCTTCCAACCTCTCAAATAGGTCGAGAGCTCCTTTTTAAAATGCTTGGAAATAGTTAGGTTTCCTTTTTGGAGCCTAAGAACGACCACAAGAATAGTGTTGTAAAACATAGTGTGTTTTTCCACCTTGGTCATTTGTTTAGAAAACAACCAAACATATGCTTCCAAAGCTTATTCAACTTTCACCACTTCTAACCTAAGAAACAAAGGTCCTCAACCACAAATAATATGGTCCACAAGACCTTACACAACACAACAAAATTAACTTCAACCAAAAACTTCAATAAAGCTTGAACTTTGCCAGGTGCTCCTGCACCATTAAATCAGTTCTCATTCTCCACCATAAATACACCTATTGTGTCATAATCGTATTGTTATTCCTACCCTAGATGTTAGCAAGATTGTAGTCCATGGTTATAGATCTAGTCCTTTCTGAGTTAGCAATTGATTTCACTTTGTTGCAGTGGGGTCATGTAATTAGGGAATTCAACTTGTACAGATTCATCAATAATGGATTCTTGTTGAGTTTGTCAGTGGGTAAAATATTTTTGTTGATTTTCTTTTCATGTGATGTTTTTTATTGCTTGCTTATGATATTTGCTTGCAAATTGTTAACATCTCATAACACAAGTAGATAAAAATTAAATGAATACAAAGATGGCCAGCTGCATGCTTGATTCAAAAGCATGGTTCTATTATTCACAATATATAACAATAACATACTTTTTGGTTGTACTATGGCTTTGTGTGTTGGTAAAGTGTTCACATATGTGTATTAGCGTGGTTTGAGTATTAAAGAAATCATATAATGGATGTTGGTGAGTATGAACAAGTTTAACCTTAATAATAATAAATGCGAGTTGTTTGAAATTAACCATAGAGTTGTATGAACATCACTGTTTGCAGTTTTAAATGTTGTCCAAACAAACATAGAACTTGTGCATGACAAGTTAAAAAAATACGTTAAAGGCTTTTGGTTGTGAATCGTTCACAACTAGTTTATGTATCAAAATTTGGTATCGAAGTGGTTCTACTAGTTTGGAAGGGATGAATCAGAATATTGCATGTGTGTGTATACTTCGATATTTGATCGTTGTTGAGGAAATGCAAGGTTTTCGGTTGCGTGGTACAACCATGGACAAAGCTCTTAATAGAGCGAGACTTCAAGGGCTTGATGTGATAAACCAACAAATCCAAGGGTAAGATAAAAGAAATTCAAGATGTTAAACCCTTACATATGGAGAATTAAGAGCTAAAAGTTAGATTGTTGAACCATGGTGATTCCCTCTGCTATGCCCTTAACCTATGAGTGGGCTAAGCTATGGTTCCCTTACCGTTTATCTTTTCATCTGATTTTTAGTTTTTCAGGCTGATCTAATTAGGATGAAGGGCTGTGATCCTACCTAGTTATGCCTATAAATAAGGATGAGCAAGACTCTTTCAAATCTAAATATTCTAAATTATAATCTTATTGTAAGGTTTTGGAGGTTTCCCTCTAAGAGTGGTTAAAGTATATATTCATTATTCTATTATTTCCTATTTATATTGAAGTAATTTTATTACAATTGCTATAGAGTGATGATTTGGGCCAATTTTTTTTGGTTTGCCATATCTTTCAAATCCACAAGAGTTTTCCAATACTTTTTAAAAGAATTTGGGAATATATAAGAGGAAGCTGCAAGGAAAATTTTAGACTTATATGATCAAGTTTGAAGGAATTATTGTGGTTTTGGTGTTTTTCATAAATTTACCTTACAAATAGTAAATTGCAATTTTTTTTTATGATATCTTTATTTTTTTGAGCTCTAAAAAATCTATTGGATTTAGTTCTTTGATTTTTTTTAATTCAAGAACAAATTGAGTCAAAAATCATTTAGTCAAAGTTGGTCAAACAGGAAAAACAAATTTTACTCTTTAAGCTTCAAGATGATAGGTCCACAAACTAGAGGTGGGGGGAAAAATTCATTTACACCATGAAAAATGCCTAGCAAAGAGGATGTGGAGCCAAAAATGGGAATCAAGGGATCTTCTATTCTAGAGTTTTCTTTGATAGATCACAAAGTAAGCCAACTTAAGCACAACATGCAAAACTTCTAGGTTGATACAACCAATATCAATTACCGATATGAGTGGGAAGATAATTGATTGATTGTTGAATTTGCAATTAAATCTACCAAATCAACCACCAATTATTAATAAACAAACCAATGGAAGCTTGAATATAATAGTTGTTGCCTTTAGTTGGTACTCATTAGGGACCACATAACATGATGCCAAAAGTGGAAATGTTTGATTTTCAAGGGAAGAATCCAATCACATGGATCAACCGAATGATTTTCTTTAATATACATCAGATCTAACATGGAAAAAATATGGTAATGCCATCTTTATATTTGGAACTTTAGCTCATTTGATATCAATGAATTTGTGCTTAAGAAAAGAAAGCTCTATGTGTCAATTGGTTAGTTTTTACTGATGAATTATATGGTTGCATTATCACAACATAGCATATAATTACTTATGCAATTAGAAAAACTACACCAAATAATATTTCTTAAAGATTGTATTTAGTAGATTTGGAATCTATCATTGTAAGTGGAAAAAATTAGAGATAAATTTTTGACTAACTTGTTTCTTGGTAGGCTCAAGGACCACATCCAACACAAGGCACACATGTTTAATTTGAGTTCTATATTTGAGACAACTTTCATGACTGTGAACCAAGATCCCTCTAAGACCTACAAAACACTCGAGATAAACACATTATAAGATTGAAACGCAAGTTAGAATCTAAGTTCCCCATGAAATCTATTTGCAATGTTTAAAATAGGAAAGAAGAATGAAGAACACAATGAAATAAATTTAATCCTATTAAAACAAGCAAACTCTTGATCCCATGGGGGAATTGGTCCCAATTTGATGTGAAAATTGGCCCTTTCCCAACTCCTATGATGCAATGCTGAAGATTGATGAAGATTGAACCACTTTGATGAAGATTGATGAATGCTCCAAGATAAAACCTGCATAACCTAGCTATAAACTCAATTATATGGATGAATATTGCTAAAGATTTGAGTATAGTAAGTCTACTCAAGTTGTGGATGATCAAAATGAAGGATGAGCTCTCTATTTATAGAAAGAAAGAGTTGAAGATTGAAAGATAGGATGAATGTGGGATGAAAGATAAGCCAATGACATGATGCCACTTGTCAACATGTGAGAGGATGAAGGATGTGCAAGTTTTGAAGAATGTGTCAATAAATGCATATATTTGAATTTTGAATTTGTTGAAATGACATGTAAGAGGGAAGGAAGAATGCATTGAAGGCCACTTGGCTCAAGGAAAAGGACATGTAAGATGGAGTAAATGGCTTGTTGGATGTACATGTCAACTTAGATTTTGAATTCAAACTTGAAGAATATTCCTTAAAAGATGCCTTGTGGAGGAAAATAGAGATTTACTAAATCAAATAAGTCTATTTTCATGTGCAAGTGGCAAAAGCTAGAGGATTTAATGAAGGGGGTTAAATGATGTGACCTATTTGACTTAAATTTGTGGATTTATTTAAATCAAAAGTGAGAGGAATGTGATTTTTAAAAGATTTAATTAAATAAAGATTTTTGATTTATTTAATTGAGGGGATGAAGTTAGATTAAACTAAATAAGGTTTTAATTTATTTAATTTAATAGATAGACTTTAGATATTTAATTAAATAAAATTAATTATTTAATTAAATAGGGATAATTATATCAGATTGATTGATTTAATTAACAAAAGAGAGAGACTTAATTAGATAAAATGATTTATTTAATTAAGGGAGGGAAATTGATGGATTTAATCAAATAAGGGAATTTGATTAAATGGATAGACTGAGGGATAATTCAGGATGAAGCGATGTTAGTAGATCAAGATCGAGTGTGTGATATCAATCTGTATATTTTCTATGTCTACAATGACATGTAGATAAGAGGAGAGAACACTAATCATAAAAAGACAACCATTCACATGTATAAGAGATAGAATCACTCTTGCATATTCATTTTCTCAAGCTAACTAGATCAATTCCTTAAAAAATTAAAGAAATTAAGGCAAAAGGGTTATACTTTAATTGTGATAGAAAGTACAATAATGAACATACATGTGGAGAAATTCTTTTTTTACATAAAAGTTACCAACAAAGAAGAAAAGGATGAAGACTTGGTAGCGGAGGCTAATGAGGAGACAAGGAATAATCTAAAGAAACAAAACCATTTCTTCCCATGCATTTTTAGGCATTAGCACCCCACAAACCCTCAAGGTGGTGGATTTTTTGAAAAATAGAAGGTGACTATATTATTGACTCACACAATACTCACAACTTCATCAATAATAAATTAGTAATATGCTTAAATCATTTCATCTATCTATTTGAGCTAGAGCATTGATTCATGATTGTAGATGGTGGAATAGTTAGTTGTTATAAGAAATGCCATAATATTAAGCTCTCCATGGGAGAATATTGACCATATAGTCCTAATTTTTCTATTTCTATAGGAGGAGTACTGTTTTGGGAGTCAAATGGCTAACTATCTTTGGGAATAATTGAGAAGAATGTTTTGAGAACTTTTCAAGGATTACTATTTAGAGGTAAATAAATATTAGCTACTTGGATCATGTGCAACATTTCCAAAAGTGGTGAGACCTCATTAGATGCAAATGACTCAAAAAAGGGGCATGTATGGGTTTACTGCTCAACTATTTTGAATAGAGGTACAACCATAAAAGGGTTTTTACATTGAGACCTACATCCTATTGTGGAGAAAAATTTAGTTAGCTTAAAGTATATTTTGAAAGGATGTCCTCCCAAAAGGGATCATGATCATGCTATTCAAGAAATGCTTGGTTTCTATAATAATAAAAAATGTGTACCCTATAACTTTGTTATTATGTTTTTGCATCCATTTTGTGCCCACATTTTGCCACCTAATAGGGAAGCCTTGAATTTCTATCCTCCCATCACCAGTTTGGAATTCAAGGTTTTTAACTATTAAGGATATACTAGTTTTCCATCCTCAATATCCCTTAGCAAGTTCTTAAAATCAAGTCATCTTTGTCTTATTTTTTACATAGCAAAAATGAAGTTATGAGGTTTTCATTTTTTTCTATTTTTGGTTAGAGATGACACTCTAAAAAATTACATCATTTTTTTAGAAGTGACTAGCTTCATTCTCAACCTTAGATAATTTTTATTTGGCCATTGGACAATGTTGTGTTCCATTATCCTTTAGATTATCATAAATATGTTATATGGTTATGGTTTGATTTAGATTGACTTCATGTCATATTAGTTTAACTTAACCTATTATTTATTAGTATGTTAATGTGGACTAAGCTTGAAATTCCACAAGGGGACCAACTAAGTAGATTCCTCCTTAAAACCTTGTTTTTACAAGATTTCCACTCCCAAAATCTACTTGCAAGTTAGTTTTAGAGAATTATATAGGTTTCCAAAATAGGTGAAAAAATAAGCAACCCAAATGTCATGAAAAATCTCTCCCAAAAGTTGTAGGTGATAGTGTAACAAGGTCAAGGTCACCAAATAGGTTGCTACTTGTTGATTTTAGGCCATAAATAGCTAGTTTTTAGGCCCAATTTTCCACCATAGGTTCATATTGTAGCATTGTAAATTGTCACCCTTGAAAATTTCACACTAGGTTTATCTCCCTTTCATGTGCTTGGAACTAACTATGCATTTAATTTTCCTATTTTATAATTAAACTCAAAAAATCAAAAGTGAAATTTAAAATAAAGACTTAATAATCATTTACTGATACTTAAGGCCCCAAAATGATAGGTCTAGGCTAGGGCACACAATGCTCTTTTCTAGCATATTTTGGCTCAATTTTAAATTTGTTAGTGTTGACATTTTAACATTTGAAAATCCAAAATCATTTGTCAGCTATCAATAATTAATTTGTGAGAAATTAAAGAATTGTGTATAAATATAAGTATTTTTCATCATTTGAAATCCTAGAAAAATCATAAGGCAATAGAGATCAAAATTGAGCATCCAAAAAATCAATCAAGAGTAAAATTAGCAAAATTATAGCACCATTACTTAAGTCAAGCATCATGCTAGCAATGCATCATATTTTCATGTGAGTTTGTTCATGTTTCATGTTTATTCGTTTTGTGAGTACTAACACTTACAAGACTTCAAATCAAGCATCAATTTCTCCTTGAAGGTGATGAGTACAATGACTTCATTCCATCAAGGAATATAGATCTGAGTGGTAAGTTGCAACAATTGTCAATTTATCACTTGTTTATCATTTATCCTCTACTTGACCGAGGGTAATCTCTCTTTTACATCATCTTATATGTTATGGAGGTAGAAATACCAAAATAGGGTTTGACTTAAGCAAGCCCCTATACAACACAACCTTTCCCCTCTTCTTGTGTGTAGGTTACAAATTTGAAGCAAAATTGAAGAGGATTGAAGACCTAATTATTCATTCAAGCATTTAAGTCCTTCAAGTCAACAAATTAGGGAAAGTAGATTTTACTAGTGGTAAACAAAGATTCTGACACTAAGTCTAGAGAAGAAGGATCTACAAATAGGGAGCAACAAGAGTCTAGAACTTGATTATGAGTATCTACTTCCTAGTCTAGCGCACCTAACGTCCTTGTCTAGCTGGATCAAGCCCAAATTGATATGCCAAGTTTCTATTGTCTACTATTATGAATTCTATTTTTGTCTTGCTATTATGTCTTTTACATAAATCATCTCAGTTTGTCGCATTTTCATAGTTAACCTAGGGACATCATTGCATTATCAAATTAATTTATAATCACATCAACATCATCACAACAAACAACCCCAAAATGGATTAAAACCTTGATCCACCATTCAAGCTCTTCCATTAAGGTTAGTAGCCATGTGGGTGTTTGAGATCAATTTTAATCCCCCCTTTCCTTTGTGATATTGGAACGATTGTGATTTACACCCTAGATTGCTTTTTCCAATATCACATTTTGGTGAACCTAACATTTGTGCATTTTAAAACCTTTTGAAATCTTAATTATGTCATGTTGAAATATGAATATAATTTAAAAAGTTGAATTTATGATTTATGCATGAAAATTTTGATAAAAAATATTTAAAAAAGTATAAATTTACATAACATTTTCAATTCAAAAGATAAATAGTGTTTATTTCAATTGTTGCAAGAAAAATTTAGTAAAAAATTACACTGAAAATTTGAAAGTGTTTAAAATTGTCATTTGTGCATGCATGTGGTTGAAAAAGTAAAAATTCACATTGTTGTCATCATCTCAAAAGATAGAAAAAATTATAATTTTTAGATTTGTCAGCTTAGATTCAATTCATGATTGCATTTTACAATTTGAAAATTACTTTTGGAACACATTACACTATTTGAAAGATCTAAAATGCACACATAATTATGTTTTACATATAGAAAAAATAAAATTTTGTCCATTTCTAATTTTTTCCCTATTGCCAGACTTGAACATTTGTAAATTAGGATCATCAGACACAAGTTTATTTTCAAATGCTTAAAATTTTGAAACTTAATTCATCAGGTCTAGGGCGCCCAACACCCCTGTCTTGTCTATTTTGGACCACATTTTGGTAATAGTGATCTCTTTGAGTCCTCTGTTTAAATTTGTTCCCAGTTTTTTCTTTCACTATCCTATAAAAAATAGTTTCTTGGTGCATATAATTGTTATTAAAACAATTTTATAATTTTTGAGTGCTTTGGAAAAATAATTTCTTCTTTGAAGTCCTTAATCGGTTTTTCATGTTGTGTCTTCAGTATTGCTTCTCCAACAAGCGATGAGGCTCATGTATCCTTTTTTCCCATGCATTTCCTCCTAGTGAGGATATATTGGTTCAAGAAGAGGATATCATTGATAGCTCTCCAAACAATAATTTACCTTCCCTTAAATCCAAAATTGTCCTTAAAGAACCCATCTTACCTACTCACCCTAGCGAAAAATTCAAAAAGCCTACCATACCTTCACTAGACATTTTCTTCCTCTCACAAAGACTCATTTATAGTTCATCCCTTACCCACACATAAAAGATCTTGCTGATGCCAATAAATATAAACATGTGTCCAAAAATTTTAATCCATCCTATGCAAACAAAGTTAGTGATACACCCATTGATTTAGAAAAGTGTTATGGCCATGGATTTAAAATTATTGCTAAACAAGGTTGTGATACAATGAGTGAAGATGAAATTCACTCTTTTAGAACAAACACCACAAGAATCTACAATAGGAATTTATTACCAAGGTCCTCCACCTTTACATAAGACATCTACTCTAGCTTCAACCCCATCACCACGTCGTGATCCAATAGGAGATGGCCTTCTCCCTGCTTTGCATCATTTGTTTGAAATAGAAAGAAAATTATGCATGCTTTTACAATGATAATTAATCACTCTACCACCTATTTGTGAAAGGAAAAAAGATAAACAAACCTCTAAGAACTTTTATTTTTGTGCATATCACCAAACATTTGGTCATTCTAATAATGAGTGTTGTGCTTTAAATAAATTATTGTAATGGTTAATTCAATTATATGACATTGATGTGGATCCATACAAAATAATAAATTAATTACTATGGTGTTGCTCCTTTTCATGTGACATAATTCATAGTATCATATGATACTCATTTCCATGCATGGGGGCACAAAAATATTTTATGTAGCCATATTTCTTCATAAGGAGCAACACACTAGTATCTGGTTATTCTTGTCCTTACACTTGGAGGGAAAAGATAGCTAATCTTGTGAGGTGTGTATTCTTTCTAAAGGATCCTCCCTTCATTCATTAGCTCCTTGTGATGTCCCCATCCTAGTCAGCACAGCTGGTTATGTGGTTAGCCTATTAATTCGATCCACGTAGGCTGACAGATGTGTGTAGAGGATCTTCTAAGGCAGTTACTCAGTGTTTTGTAGCTTTAGTTTTGCAGTTGTTTCAGGTTGGGCCTTCGCAGAATCCTTCAGAGTGGTTTTTTAGAGACCTTCTATTTTTAGAAAGTCAGACAGGCGGAAGCTGCTATTTTGGGCAGGGCACCTGGTTCAGCTGGTATGCTCGGAATCAACTCAGTTCTTCAGTTGGATGATTAGAAGGAGAAATAAGGAGTATTTAATGATTATTAAATATTTAATATTTTGACTTTATATTAAAGTCACTTTATTAATATATTTAAATATTAATAATTAAATGGGATATTATAAAGTATTTTTAATACTTTATAATAAAGTGATATATTTAACATAATGAATAATTATTATTCATTTATGAGACGTCATTTAATTATTTATAATTTCTCCTAAGTCTAAAAGGCGAATTTAATCATTTCATTAAATGATTATTAAAAAGAGCTATTGGGTCGAATTTTTCAAGAGAGATATATATTCATAGGAAAGACAAATCAAACCATTATGATATGTTATTCAAATTTGTCTTGTATTTGCTCTAAGCATTGGAGTTTGCAAAACCTAGGGTTTCAGTAGACGAATCATTTCTGGAGAACGATACCTCTTCAGAAATTGGCAGACTGAGACTGTGCAATACCAGTTGAAGCTTGCATCTTGGTGACTTCATTCAGAAGTTGCAGTTGAGCACATTGAGTTGATTTCAGGAAGGATATTCAAATAAATTTATCAGCAAATAGGGGCGAATATCCCAAAGCTTATTTATCAGAGATCTGGCATTTATACCAAAGGTCGTGCTATATTTTCTTGCTACTATTGTACAGGCCGTACTGTTGTACCAGCAGGGCCATACTATTCTTTTTAGAGAGATACGCCTTCACCTTTCAGTCTCTGGCAGAGGGATCTTGGGTGGCTAGGTTATTGAGAGCTTCTGCAATGTTTCTAAGGCTAGAGATCCATCTATCCTTTCAGCCGTACATTCTTCTTGTTGTTTCTGGCGCCTGTAGGAGAAACTAGGTTCCATAGAAATAAAATCATATTTTTATTCATATGTCAAATTTTTATTATTGTAAAAGATCTGGAAATTTAATAAAGTGGTGCGCCTCTATGTTCTGAACATTTCCCACATATTTTCATTACCATATGATTTTTTATGAATTTTTCAAGCATTTATTAAGAAAATCGCAGCTTTCTAGTTATTTTCCAAAAACCTCAAAAACACAAAAAAATACAAAACACAGCAAAATCACCATTTTCAGTCAAGGGTTTGGGTTGAGAATCACCTAGATTCTTACAGTGGTATCAGAGCACAGATTTCCTGCCATCCTGTGCTTTTTCAGAATACAGTGTGCTTTTCGGTTGCTTTTTCATGAGCAGAGATACTATTCACTATATTAAAGGTGTAGGGACAGGAAGAGCCGAGGATTGGACAGGTCCACCGATCCCTGAAGGTGAGACAGTGTCAGGAGTTCTTGGTATTCACAGATCTAGCTCTAACAACAGTGAAAACAATGTTGCAATCCTAATGGCAGATCGTGAGATTCCTACGAAGACAGTTAGGGATACAGGGAAAGCACATGCAGAGGGCGACATTACCGATGTGGAGTTTAGATGCAGGCATGATAACATGATGGACATGATGTGCCAGTTGATGGGCACTATCAGACAGTATACACCCACACAGCCTCATTATATACAGATTGGACAGACGAGCGGGACTACACCAGTAGATCAGCCTTTGGCATTAGTACCACGATAGCCGTCACTGATCTATCAGGAGCATAGGCCTGGACAGCCTAAATTCTTACCTAGAGAGACTCCACCTCCGACTCCGGGGGCAGAGCAGCAGGGGCAGCATTAGGAGTTTCAGCCACATAATGGCATGTCAGTAGCAGATGTGACAAGGTTTCATGGTGAGTACCTATCATTGGCACCTGAGATCAGGTAGGCATTATCATTTCATGAGTTTATGGATGTTCATAAACCTAGAGGAGGAGGCAGATTTGACCGTAGACCTCCTCAGCGTTAGCAGCCGCAGCCACAGGTGAACAGGGATTTGCAATATGTTGTTAGCAAGATCACCTTGCCATATTTTGATGGGTCTGATAAGACATCAGCGAGGTCTTGGGTCCAGAAATTGGACAACTATATATCATTGAGGCCTATGCAGGAGGACGAGGCCATTAAGTTTGCTACTTTGCATCTTGATGGAATAGCGCATGATTGGTGGCATCACGACATGTATACCCTTGGCCATCATGCATTCAATACTTACCAGGAGTTCACTAGTAGGCTCATAGAGCGCTTCGATAAGAAGGATCCAGAACTTTATTTCAGGGAGCTAGCTCAGCTCAGGTAGACAAGTAGTTTGGATTCTTATATTGGTGAGTTTCAGAGAGTTGCCGTTATGGTGACTGGCATTTCAGAACGGAGGCTCATTATACTCTTCGTTGAGGGTTTGACAGAACCTATGAGAGGTTGGGTTAAGGATTTTGACCCTCCTACCCTTCAGAATGCTATGAGGAAAGCGTGAAACATGGAACTTGCAGCACCTCGCAGCAAGTTCAATTCAGGTCTGACACCCTACATGAGGCCTAATAGGTCTTTTGACAGAAATAAGCCCTTTGACAGAAGGAGGGATCAACCGGATCCTAAGAGACAGAATGCACCACCCTTTGACAGAGAAACACTGAACAAATTATGGAAGAAAAAGTTGTGTTTCTGGTGCAAGGCACCCTACGATGAAAAACATGTATGCCCACTTCGTCCTAAGGTCAAAAACAATCAAATGGAATGGTTTTATGAGGGCAAAGAGCAATTTGATTTGTTAGACCAGTAAGCTGATTCCGAGCATTTAGATGATGACAGGTCTGAAAATGAGGGTGAAAACGAAGGTGGAAGGAAGCTACAGGAAGCCCATTTGACTAGCCTTCAGAGAGATGGGTCGTTTAGACTTCGCGGGCTCCTAGCAGGTTAGAAGGTGATTACCTTATTGGATACGGGTGCTACACATAATTTCATTGATGCATGATTGGTGGAGAGACGTGGCATTCAGACAGAGCAATTTGAGGGTATTCGAGTCAAGGTGGCTGATGGGTACACTCTCAAATGTGACCGAAAGATTACTGATCTTCTGATGTGACTGAACAACTATGAATTCAAGACTGAATTCTATGTTGTTAACATGGGAGATACTGATGTGGTGTTAGGGATGGCATGGTTGCACGATTTGGGTGAGTTCACACTCAATTTGCGTGACATGGAGATGAAGTTCAAGGTTGATGGGAGACATCATGTCATCAAGGCTATTTGAGACAGTAATCTGAGAATGGTTTCATTCAGGCAGATGGAGAGGCTCATTTGTCATGATATGGTTGACTGGGCAGTAGAGTGCATGTTGATGCCAGCCCAGCAGGAGCAGCAGAAGGGTGAGTACCACCCTGACATTCAGATCTTGAGGACTAAACACTCCAAAGTGTTTAGTGACATTCCACCTAGTAGACCTCCAGATAGAGGCACGAAGCATATCATTGAGTTGGAGGAGGGCACAAAGCCCGTTATGATCACGCCCTATAGACATCTGAAATGACTCAAGGATGAGATAGAGAAGACCATCAACGAGTTGTTAGCTATGGGGCATATTAGACCTAGCAAGTCACCTTTTGCTTCATCAGTTGTATTGGTGAAGAAGAAGGATGGATCACTTCGGATGTGCATAGACTACAGGCAGCTCAACAAAAGGACAATTAAGAATAGGTACCCTATACCACACATCGATGAGTTGATTGATGAGTTACACAGTGCTATCTTCTTCACGAAGATTGATTTGAGGTTCGGGTACCACCAGATTTAGATGAGGGAGCAGGATATTGAGAAAACTGCCTTCAGATGTCATTGTGGTCACTTCGAGTTCTTGGTTATGCCCTTCAGTTTAACTAATGCACCTGCCACCTTTCAGGCGACTATGAATAGGGTTTTCAGTTCTCAGTTGAGGAGATTTGTGTTGGTCTTCTTTGACGATTTTTGGGTTTATAGCAGATCATGGGAGGAGCATCTGGCTCACTTAGATGTAGTTTTGGGTATCTTAGCAGATGAGTCTTTCTATGCTAAGGAATCCAAGTGTGAGCTCGGTATGGAGGAGTTGTTGTATCTGGGGCACATCATCAGTGCCAAGGGAGTGAGTATGGATCCTAAGAGGGTTGAGCTATAGTTGAGTGGCCGGTACCTGAGAACCTTATGCAGCTCAGAGGTTTCATTGGGTTGTGTGCATTTTATAGGAGATTTGTTAGTGGGTTCTCACATCACGCCGCACCCCTTACTGACTTGACAAAGAACGGGGCTTTTACTTGGTCACCACAGGCGTAGGAGTGCTTTGACAGGTTTAAGGTGATCATGACTTCATGTCCAGTGCTAGCATTGCCTAACTTTACGAAGTCATTTGATTTATTCTATGATGCTTCGGGAGAGGGCATTGGTGCCGTATTGATGCAGGAGCAACATCCTATTGCTTTCGAAAGTAGGAAGCTTAGGGGTCCTAAGAGATTCTATAGTATTTACGACAAGGAGATGTTAGCCATTATGCATGCTTTGGCTAAGTTCAGGCAATACTTGGTAGGCAACAAATTCAGTGTCCGTACAGACCATAATAGCCTGAAACATTTCCTTGGACAGCAAGACCTGAATGAGAGGCAGTAAAAATGGGTCAGTAAACTGCAATCGTATGACTTTGATATCACCTTCATTAAGGGGAAGCAAAATGTTGTAGCTGATGCCTTGTCTCGTAGACCTCAGCTGAATGCCCTGGCACAGATCACAGAGGATTGGAGGCATCGGATTATTGCTGAGTATGCTAAGAACCCATGGGCTTCTAGCATTGTTGACAGGACAGAGCAGGATGATAGGTATACTGTTGTAGATGACTTGATCATTTACAAGGGGCAGATTTTTCTGATTCCTGACTCTGAGGTGAGGGTTACAGTTTTGAGAGCCTTTCATGATCTTCCTATGGTGGGCCATCCTGGATACTATAAGACATATAAAATGATTCGGGAACGGTTTACTTGGAAAGGGCTGAAAACTGATGTGTTACAGTATGTCTGAGAGTGTTCTGTTTGCCAACAGAACAAACAGGAGCACACATATCCTCCTAGATTGCTCCAGCCACTTCTGATACGTGACAGGAAGTGGGAGTGTTTATCGATGGACTTTATCACAGGCTTACTGAAAGCCCAGGGTAAAGATTGCATCTATGTAGTGGTTGATCGGTTGACTAAATACGCACACTTCTTCCCGATTACTACTACTTTCACAGCATCGCAGACTATAGAGTTATTTTTCAGAGAGGTATTCTAGTTGCATGGGTTGCCTCGGATGATAGTCAGCGATAGAGACAGTCGGTTCATGAGCAACTTTTGGCAGGAGTTGTTCAGGCTTTGTGGGACCGAACTGACTCTGAGTACCAGCTACCATCCGCAGACGGATGGGCAGACAGAGATTGCCAATAAGTGGGTGGAAGGTTATTTACGTAATTATATAGGGACAACAGAGAGCTTGGGTGAGGTGGATCTATCTATGCGAGTATTATTATAACTCGACTCACCACATGACGATACAGATGACACCCTTTATGGCTTTGCATGGGTATGAGGCGCCCAACCTTTTGGATTTGATATTGAGCGATAGCAGAGTGTCGAGTGCAGGGGATATGATGCAGAGTCAGCAGGACATTTTGAGGTCTCTCCGAGACAATATCCAGCGGGCACAGAATCAGTAGAAGCAGTATGCTGATCAGAAGAGGGTTGAGCGTACTTTTGATATGGGTGATATGGTGTACCTTATGTTGCAGCCTGTCAGTCTACTCTGCGGAAGAGTGGGGCAGAGAAGCTGAAGCCTCGCTACTATGGTCCATTTCGTGTTGTCAGACGAGTGGGCGAGGTTGCTTATGAGTTGGACTTGCCAGCTGATAGCAAGGTCCATAATGTGTTTCACATTTCTCACCTGAAAAGGGCATTGAGTCAGCATGTGATACCCTCTCCAGTTTTGCCACCCCTTGATGACGAAGGGAGATTGATACTAGTACCTGAGGCCATCCTTGAGATGAGAGAGAGACACCTTCAGAGGCAGTTGATCAGGGAATATCTGATCAAGTGGAGAGATCTGCCAGTTGAGGATGCTACATGGGAGTCAGAGGAGATTTTACAGCATTCAGAGTTGAGATTGCTTGAGGACAAGCAATTTCAGGGAGGGCGGACTGTGATGTCCCCATCCTAGTCAGCGCAGCTGGTTATGTGGTTAGCCTATTAATTCGATCCTCGTAGGCTGATAGATGTGTGCAGAGGATCTTCTGAGGCAGTTACTGTGTTTTGTAGCTTCAGTTTTGTAGTTGTTTCAGGTTGGGCCTTCGCAAAATCCTTCAGAGAGTGGTTTTTTAGTTTTTTTTAGAAAAGCTGCTATTAAGTCATATTTTGGTTCAGCCGGCTCGGAATCGTATCAGTTCTTCAGTTGGATGATCAGAAGGAGAAATAAGGAGTATTTAATGATTATTAAATATTTAATATTTTGACTTTATATTAAAGTCACTTTATTAATATATTTAAATATTAATAATTAAATGGGATATTATAAAGTATTTTTAATACTTTATAATAAAGTGATATATTTGACATAATGAATAATTATTATTCATTTATGAGACGTCATTTAATTATTTATAATTTCTCCTAAGTCTAAAAGGCGAATTTAATCATTTCATTAAATGATTATTAAAAAGAGCTATTGGGTCAAATTTTTCAAGAGAGATATATATTCATAGGAAAGACAAATCAAACCATTATGATATGTTATTCAAATTTGTCTTGTATTTGCTCTGAGCATTGGAGTTTGCAAAACCTAGGGTTTCAATAGACAAATCATTTCTGGAGAATGATACCTCTTCAGAAATTGGCAAACTGAGACTGTGCAATACCAGTTGAAGCTTGCATCTTGGTGACTTCATTCAGAAGTTGTAGTTGAGCACATTGAGTTGATTTCAAGAAGGATATTCAAAGAACTTCATCAGCAAACAGGGGCGAATATCCCAAAGCTTATTTATTAGAGATCTGACATTTATACCAAAGGCCGTACTATATTTTCTTGCTGCTGCTGTACAGGTCGTACTGTTGTACCAGTAGGGCCGTACTATTCTTTTCAGAGAGATACGCCTTCACCTTTTAGTCTCTGGCAGAGGGATCTTGGGCAGCTAGGTTATTGAGAGCTTCTGCAACGTTTCTGAGGCTGGAGATCCATCTATCCTTTCAGCCGTACATTCCTCTTGTTGTTTCCAGCGCCTGTAGGAGAAACCAGGTTCCATAGAAATAAAATCATATTTTTATTCATATGCCAAATTTTTATTATTGTAAAAGATCTGGAAATTTAATAAAGTGGTGCGCCTCTATGTTCTAAACATTTCCCACGTATTTTCATTGCCATATGATTTTTTATGAATTTTTCAAGCATTTATTAAGAAAACTGCAGCTTTCTAGTTATTTTCCAAAAACCTCAAAAACACAAAAAAATACAAAACACAGCAAAATCGCCATATTTAGTCAAGGGTTTGGGTTGAGAATCACTTGGATTCTTACACTCCTTAAAATATTAGTGTAGCAAGTACACTAACATTTTAAGGGGGGGATATTCTCCCATCTATTAGGGAATTTTTATAAGAATGTAAGTCATGTAGTGTCCCTTTAGTGGTGGTATTATGCATGATATTCCTTAAAGTGTGGCCTTGTATCTCACAAGATGTATCCTTTAGTGGTGGTACTATTATGCACGATATCCCCTAAAGTGTGGCCTTCCCAATCCCTATTACTATCCCCTTAGTGGTGGTATTATGTTTGATCCCCCCTAATGTGTGACTTTCCATGTCATGTTTGTGTCCCCTTAGTGGTGGTATTATTCATGATAGCCCCTAAGGTGTGGTTCTTCATTCCATGATTGGTCCTCTTTTAGTGGTGGTGTCATATATGATACTCCCTAAGGTGTGACATCTCATGCATTAAATAGTTTCCTTTGAAGGATAATTATCAATTTGTTGGCACGCACCATTTATGGCGGTGTTATTTATAATGCCCCCTGAGGTGTGACTTATGATTTTGTTCCTTGTAACATTAAAATTTTATACACCCCCTAAGGTGATTCATCCCTTATGTCATTAAAATTTTACACACCCCCTAAGGCGATTCATCCCCTGTTATGTTAAATGGTCCCTCATGACATTAAAATTTTATGCACTCCCTTAGGCGTAATTTGCAAAACAATCCATGGATTTGGCATAACGTAACTTGCTAACTCATGTACTTGAGAATTTTTAACTTGACCACCTACCATAAAACAACTTTCTTTCTAATGGAGCCACATGTTTCATGAGTCAAATAGCATAGTGCAACTTTCTATCCTTGTGAAACTTGTCATATTGCTTGAACACCTAGCACAACACAACTTGCTAGCTAGTAGATCTATGTAGCTCATGAGTGATATAGCATAAAATAGTTTGTTGGTGGATATGGGAGCACTATCTTATCTAACATCATATTCAAGAGATGATGTTTGGTATTTGAGACAAAATTAAGACTAAGGTCTCTTTGTCTTACCAACTAGAATCCTTTTAGTACTAACCATGTATTTTTGTTTGTGTTGTGATTGTTATATGTGTCTTTTGTGTGTTTTATTTGTGTTCACTTTGTGTTTTCATTATGTTTGTATCATTTTTATGTTTTCATTATGTTACCTTATGTGTCTTCATTGTGTATGCTTCATCTTTGTCATGCTGCATTGCACCTCATTTTTGTGTGTTCCTTTGACCTTACATTGTTGTGCCATAAGATCTTGAGCCTAGGGGCTAGCACATCCCCTAGATTCAATGTTGTCCTATCTCTTCAATGTTTGGATAATTGAACCCTCCTTGGCTTATCCTTATTTTAGTATGAGTATGAGCATAAGTTCACACTCTCACTAAATTTGGGGCTAAATGTTGTGTCGTAAATTATCACCATTGACATTTTCACACTAGGTTTAGCTCCCCTTCATGTGCTTGAACCTAATTGTCCATTTAATTTTCCTGTTTTATAATAATATTCAAAAAAATTAGAGGTGGAATTGAAAATAAATGCTTTATAATCATTTATTGATACTTAAGGCCCCAAAAAGATAGGTCTAGGCTAGGGCACCCAATGCCCTTGTCCAAATTATTTTAGCTCAATTTAAAATATGTCGGTGTCGACATTTTAACATTTGAAAATAAAAAATCATTTGTTGAATATTGATAATTAATTTGCAAGAAATTAAAGAATTTAATATAAATACAAGTCTTCATTATTTGAAATCCTAGAAAAATCATAAGGTAATTGAGATCAAAATTGAGCATCCTAAATAATAGTCAAGAGCAGAATTAGAAAAATTATAGCAATATTATTTTAGTCAAGCATCATGTTAGCAATGCATCATATTTTCATGTGAGTTTGTTCATGTTTAATGTTTATTTGTTTTGAGTACTAACCCTTGCAAGAATTCAAATCAAGCATCAATTTCTCCTTGAAGTTGATGAGTACAATGAATTTAGTCCATCAAGGAATCTAGATCTTAGTGGTAAGTACCCACAATTATCAATTTATGACTTGTTTATCATTTAGCCTCTTCTCAATCGAGGGTAAACTCTCTTTTACATCATCATAACCGTTGTGGAGGTAGAAATACCAAAATAGGTTTTGACTTAGGTAAGCCCCTATACAACACAACCCTTTCCCCTCTTTCTTGTTTGTAGGTTGTAGATCTAAAGTGAAATTGAAGAGGATTGAAGACATAATTATTCATTCAAGCATTCAAGTCCTATAAGTCAACAAATTAGGGAAAGTGAAATTTATCAATGATAAACGAAGATTTTGACACTGACTCTAGAGAAGGACCTACATACAAGGAGCAACAAGAGTCTGAAACACAATTTTTACTATCTGCTTCCTAGTCTAGGGTGCCCAACACCCCTATCCAACAAGATTAAGCCCAAATTCATATACTAGGTTTCTTTATGTTTGCCCTCTGCTATTCTATATTTTCTAGAAATCATCTTAGTTTGCTACATTTTCATAGTTCACCTAGGAACATCATTGTATTATTAAATTAATTTACAATCACATCAACATCATCACAACAAATAACCCACAAAAGGGATTAAAACCTTGATCCAACGTTCTAGCTCTTCCATTGAGGTTAGTAGCCAAGTCGATATTTGAGATCAATTTTAATCCCCCTTTCCCTTGTGATATTAGAATGAATGTGATTTACGCCCTAGATCCCTTTTTCCAATATCACACATATGAACCCTCATAATTCATCTATGATAAACCAAGCCTTTGTTAGGAAAATATATGTTGTCCACCTTACATAATGTTATAATATAATATATTTATTTATTATGTGGTGAACCTAGGGAATCTGGGGATGCATGTATCACATGGGTCTAGCATTATTGGGGCCACTTTATGTGTTGTATGTTTTCAATTGGAAAATTGACCATTTAGTCATGGAGATAATAGGAAACAATGCAAACAACCACAATCTACAATCCTAAACTCAATAAGATCCAATCTAATCAATGGAAAACATGCAATAATAGATAAAACCATATTCAAACAAATGATGCTTTTACCTTTACCGTATTTCCATGGATTACTTCCATTGTTCTTATTAGTTTTCTTTTTCTCTCAGAAATGGGTATGCTATCCTTTCACTATGAGCTTCAAGTATATGTGATGATCACAATGATGCAAATGTCAAAGTTTCAAGGTTTGTGGTTAGCCATCAATGTGCTATGAAGGCTTGATTTTATAGAAATACTTGTTTTAGATGAACAATCTAGATTCAAAGATGAAAGATCAATATTGACGACCGAGGTCCATTGAAAGGAAATAGATTGGAGAGTTCACTAGCTTGATCAATTCAATTAATGGAATTGATTAGATAATTAGTGGAAATTGATTGAATAATCAATGGGATTGATTGATTAGTCAATGTTTGAGAAGATAACTAATTAATAATTAATTAATCTTGGAGGAATGTGCAAGTGAAGATTGAATTAACAAATAAATGTTTATTTATTAATAGATAATGTTGGAGATGAAATAGGGGAATTAAATAATTAATTAAATTATTTAATCTAGAAGTGGGAAAGTGGCTTAACTAAGTAATTAATAATAATGATTTAATATAAGAAGGGTGTTTGGTGTTAATTAAATAATTAATGGTAATTATTTAATTAAAATGGAAGAATAAGTGAAGTTAGCAACATAATTAAATAAATAAGGTTTATTTAATCAATCAGGAAGAATAGTGTTAATTAAAATATTATTAAATAAATAAAATTTATTTAATTAGTTAGGGAGAATAATGATAATTAGGACATTATTAAACACATAAGATTTATTTAATTAGTCAGAAAAGATGAATTATAATTAATTAATTAAATTATGTAAAATCACTTAATTAATAGCAAAATTGAAATTTGATGATAATTAAATAATAAGGTATTATTTAATCATTTAGGGAAGAAGAGTGAAAATTAGCAAAAAGGAGTTGCTCGTAGGTTAGGACAATTTAAACTATCTACATTTTCCCCCTCTTTGATACAATGCATTTTTATAGTGTTGTCAAAGAAAATTCATAGAATCAATTTCAAGACTTGCCCTGATAATGACGAGATCAAATAGTGACCCCTTTGAAAAATTTACAAATTTTGAAAAAAATATTTTTTTTGGGAAATTGTTTCGATAAGCTAATTTTATTGTGGTAATCACACTGGTAGAAAAATATTTTTTTTGAGGACATTTGGGGTATCCATTTTAGTGTTTGAAGGTGAAAGTAGATGCACCTAGTTATAAAGTGTGTTCCAAAATGCCATCCAAGGTCTATAAATAGGGCCTAGGGGGTCTAAAACTAGTCATTTGTGCATTTTGTTTTTTCAAATTTGAGAGCTCTAAGGTGAGATTTGGTTGAGGAGCTTTGCAAAGATGTTTCTCATTGTAGTTTTTGTGCACTACAGATATCATGTCAAGATCTTCCTGTAGCCCAAGGGATTGGGCAACACGGTATGTGCACTTTCCTCATTTTTTTCAATTTTTAGTAGATTTTAGGGGTCAAAAACAACCAAGTAGATGAAAAGTAGTTTGTGTGCCACATATGTTATTGCATTTTCCACATATGATGTCTTGTTCACTACATTTGTTGTGGTGTGACATGAGTGTGAAATAGAATTGCCATTGATTAGGCTGCTCACAATTGATTTGTGCACTACATGTGTGATGGTGCACCACATGTGTAGACTAGTAAAGTGCATTTAATTTCATGCATCACATATGAATGACAGTGCACCATAATTTCCTTAGCTTGCTCGGAATTGCATGTAATCCTCATCGGTAAGTCACATATGCTTGATAGTGTGATGCATTTGATTGTTAGAAAAATTGAGTCAATTTGTGTTAAAATTTTCCTTGTGTAAAAGGTCCAATAAGTTTATTTAGGATTTTTCGTTGACGTAATGTGATTTTATTGTGATCATAGTTGAGATTCCTTCCCATTTATACTAGGGAAATCCATCCTTTGTCATTTAGATTGAGAGATCACCTAAGTGACGAGGAGAGAGATGTTATTCATGTTTTGGGATTGTACCATGTCACATTTATGCCCATCATTTGGGCTAACTGAGGTCTTCTTACTTCTTTAGTGGAGTGATGACACTCTGAGACTAGTTCCTTTCACTTACCCATAAGAGAGACCATCATTGCATTAGAGGACGTCTAGCAGATTCTTCATCTTCTGATCCATGGGAGAATGTTGTCTATAATCTTGACCATGGTCTTGCTACTATTCAATGATGCTTTGATACAAATGATAGCCCTATCTGGTGTAGAGGATTATGAGATCCAATGGGACACTTTGGCTGTAAGATATGCGATGTTGATTGTTGTCATCTGCAGTGTCATTGGAGGTGTTGTGATACCAAATAGACGAGGACACATGTTCCCTATTGGATGGGGAGAGATGGTTATAGGCACAATGGAGCATGCCACTATATATGCTTGGGGACCGTGAATGCTTGCCATGCTATACTTCTATCTCCATGATGTGGTGTATCAAGAGGCTCAATCAATCAGTTGTGGTACTACTCTTCTCATGGTATGGGCATGTGATCATATTTTTGTTGTGAGACCACTTGTTTAAAGATAGCTAGAAGTTGAGATTCCTTATGTATACATGTATGGTGGTGCAATGACACAGGTATGAGTTGGAAACATCGATTATTGGTGTCATGGTATAGAATTTCTTGATTCAATCACTTGGAGACCATACTGCTAGTGCCCACCTTGGGAGGACAATGGTGATCATCTACTATATTATAAAAAAACATAGTATATGATTGGTAGGACAATTTAGACATAGCACATCAATGAGAAACACCTACCAGAGTGGGTTCTCTAATAGTTCAGGGAGTGAAAAGGTGTTCCTATTGGTACCACAGAGTTTGCTTGATATTTTCAAGAGGTTCCCTAGTGGGGACCTATGATTAGAGTGCAGGTGGTAGAGCAGGAGATAGATCAACTTCAACTAGTTCAATAGGGTTCCCATACAAAGGTTATAGATGCAAGCAATATGGTATAGTATGATGCATGGTGGGCCCAGAACATGCCCACTTTGTATATAGATCTCAATCAACCAACTCTGGTAGAGAGGCTCGATAGAGGTCCCTAAGGGATATTCTAGGGGAGAGGACATGGGAGGGGAGATGATGGTGGTTGAGGTGGTTGAGGTGATGGGGATGGTGGAGGGAGTGGTGGTAGAGGTGGAGATGGTGGCCGAGGGGATGGTAGAGGAGATCAAGGGAGGGGTGATAGAGGGAGAGGAGATAGGGGAGGAGATATAGAGGTGGGATTCCACCTCAGATACCGAGACAGGAGGGGGAGCGATGAAGGGATGATGCTCCTCATCAAGAGGAAAGGGTCAAAGCAGTATAGATATAGATAGATGTCACTCCTCTTCAGGAGGAGATCCAGATGGAGGAGGTTAGGGTGGTGGAGGTGTTAGGATATGTAGAGATGGATGTGGGTGTGGGGAAGTTTAGGGTGGAGGATATGAATGATGATAATACCACAATGAAGGAGAAGGCTACATGAGAGAGAGTGATCGAGGAGGCTTTGGAGGAGGTGCTTATTAGGGAGGCTCTATTGGATATTATAGAGATGGATGTAGATGAGATATCACAAGACCCATAGGTTGTGGCATTACGGGCATAAATTCAAGTGATGACTATAAAGGTTCAGGGGTTGTAGGGTTAGGTTGCTCAATAGACTACTAAGCAAGATATGACAACTATTAGAGAACATTGAGTTGAGTAGTGAGCCATTGATTTTATTGATATAGTTAGTAGAGGTACAACAGATCTAGCTCAAACACTTCATCTGTCTAGCAAGGACAAGTAGTATTATAGGGATCTATATGATAGGGTAGTGCAATAGCGGAGAGGGAACCTAGTTTTGTAGAGCTAGAGTAGGTCTCATTCCAAGAGAATGCACAACAGTGGAGGAGTGTCCTAGCCTAGGGAATCTCCATATCATTTAGATCATCGCTCACATAGAGATAAATAATGACCATTAGGGTTAGGTCATAGAGAGGATAGGTATCCATCTAGTGATAGGGGCAACACATGGTAGGCTTGTTTGTATATGTATATCTTTTCGATTGAGCCTGTGAGCTCCACATTTTTTGATAGTCATTCAATATTGTACTATGAGACATTTTGGATATATATATGAGATAAATCATTTTTTGGAGGTGATCATATGATGCATTATTTTTATGAATATTTTTATATTATGGATGTTTATAGATTCATATGATCTTATGTATGATTTTATTTATGGATGGATGCACACGATTTATGATTTATTCTTATATGTATGACATGATGCATGGATATTTAATGCTTATGATCTATTAAGTGATGTATGGATGTTTAATAATTATGTGTTCTATATGGTGATGAAATTATATATTTAAAATATTTTATGCCATATATGATGTGATGTAATATTATCTATCTTTTTGTATTTTTCTTATGCAATATGTATGAACCATATGCACATGATTATTTATGATAATATAACATGGTTATGGATGTAGGATGATGCAACTCATATTCTTGTTTGTATGTGTCATAGCACGTCACCGAGATGACTGTGAGATTGTTAGAACTATTAGTGTGATGAAATAGTTAGTAAAGAGTGAAGAACCATTTAGATAGACATTTCATTGAAATCAAGATTGATGTAATGATTGATATTACTTGAGATTTCAAAAGTGCATGCTTTATCATCATAGAGAATTTTTTGTGTTTGTGGAACAAGCAAATGTATGCACACACACCTAAGCATGAATTATGAAGGTAACTTTTTTTTCCATTTGCTTAAAATGTTTTGGTATATGGACAATTGGATAGTGTACACCAAGTTGAGAAAAACCTTAGTGACATTTAGTATCCATTTGTCAAAGATTTAGACACATTAGACAAGGAGTGTCTTTATTCAACTTAACAACAATAGAACCTTGTTTCAAATATGCAAGGAAATAACCATAAAGCATGTTAATCTTGCTAGAAAGAAAGTGTTAGCTAATCTTTGACTTGCATAGGATTTATTGATTATGCTAGATAGAAGCCTCATCACACACAAGAACCTTAGTTGTCATAATCATGTTACCAAGGTAAACCATCAGTAAAAATCAATAGAAAGAAATGCTATAATCCATCATCGCTACTCTAATTGATTGTGGATATCCTCGAGTAGCTTAGGACTATGACATACAATAAATCAGATAAGACTAATACTAGAACAAATGAGCCAAAAACTATGTTGATATTTTTGTCCACTGATAAGTGTTTAATAAGTTTCCAGAAGATTGTGTATATTTTATGGAGTGAGACATTTCATGTAAGACGCTTGGTCTAGTTTCGATAATGCAACACCTTAGAAGAAAAATGATTTTGAGAAGATAAGTAGCATTTTGTAAACAATTGATCAGCCTAGTTGAGAACTAGTTTGGGTAGTTTCATCTTTTGTTTCATGATTTGTTAAGGTTGGTTCATGTGTAGGATATTTTGTTTGTGTCAAACATGTTCATTATCTACAAGGGATAATTTTATTATGCCATTCAAATTGTGATGAAAAATTTATTGTAATTGACCCTAAGGGGACTAACCTAATGCCTTAGGGGCTCATCGATGATGGATTTTCCTATGTGACAATTCAGAGACAACATAATTTGAATGACCATGATAAGTGACATTTTATTCTAGTAATGTGGACTATGAAGATTTGACTATGGTGAACCCTAAAGGATAGACCTATGCATCAAGGGATCATTAGTGAATCACCTTGCTTATGTACACACGCATAAACAATGTAGTTCAATACCATGAATTAACATCATTTTTATTTTTTGATATTTTATGACTATTTTTGGATTTTTCAAAGGATATTTTGAATTTTTTGATGTTTTGTTAAAATTTTCAATGTTTTTGGTATTTTTTGTGATAGTCATCAGATACCATGTGTAAGATCCTTTTGAAACCTATAGGTCAAGGATTTCCCCTAGTCTAGAGCATGACTAGTTATTAAGAAGGGATGGATATGATAAGCAGTTTTGATGCTAAATGTTTAATCAGTCTTAGACCATGAGAAGGGTGAGAAAGCGTTTATTATGAAATAGCACATGCTAGGGTTATTATGGATGGAATTAGATAGAGTAGTGATAGATGGTAGAGAAGGAGATGACTACACATGGAGCCTATTTTCTAGGTTTTCACTATGGTACTTATCCAAAGTTCCATTGAAATGGTTTTTACCATAGGACAAATTATTTTTCTCTCTTTTCTTTTCTTTTTTTCTATTTTCTATTTTTTTGATATAATGGAATCTATAGAGGTAATGTATAGTACTTCTGAAGGTGCATGCTATTGACAGGATTAGATAACGGTTCACCCCTAGGAGTATCCAGTTGATAGGCATCAGATCTATATGTTGCAGTGATGATATAAGGACCTAACAAGTTAAGCTCAAACTTGCCTAGTTTTTCTCTTTCCTATTAGTTCTTAGGATTCTCTTTTAAAATAGATCACCAATGTCAAATTTTTAGACCTTGAATCTCTTTTTTTAGTTGCATCGGTGGTGATTTTGATATGCATGTAAGTGGACCAACACCATTTGTCTTCTTTCATCCAACAATTCTAGATTGTGTAACCTGGAGATTTGGTAATCTTCATCATCAATAAAATTATGCATGGAAACTCTCAAGGATTGGATCTCAACCTCAATTGGTAGGATGGCTTTAGAATCGAAGACAAGGGAATAAGGTGTGGAACCAATAGTAAAAATGCTCATATAATAATCCCATAAGGCTGGATTTAGTTGTATGTTCTAGTCTTGGCCAACGCTATTGATAGTCTTTTTTAGAGTTTTTATAATGGTTTTATTAAATGCCTCTGCTTGACCATTACCTTTGGGATAATATGGAGTGGTGAAGTGGTGTTGGATGTGGTATCTTTCACATAATTCCATAACATCTTGTTTTTTGAAGGGATGCCCATTATTTATTACTACAGATAAAGGAACACCATACCTGTATATGATATAATTCAGTATGAACTTTGATCTTTTTTACCAGTGAT
Organism: Sequoia sempervirens; assembly: GCA_007258455.2. Classification (NCBI taxonomy): domain Eukaryota; kingdom Viridiplantae; phylum Streptophyta; class Pinopsida; order Cupressales; family Cupressaceae; genus Sequoia; species Sequoia sempervirens. The sequence goes on along the minus strand of VDFB02272408.1, from coordinate 28,923 downwards.
ATACATGATCAATATGGCTTCAATTCATTTAGTGAAATATTTTGTTGTAGTGATTATGAACTTATGTCCATTGGTATATGTAGGTTGAATCTTCTTGATGATATTTAGTCCCCATTGAGAGAAAGGCCAAGGTGAGGTAACTAGATGAAGTCCCTATGGCAGTGCATGTACCGAATCGTCATGGATCTAATACTATCTACATTTCTTTATGAAATGATATGAATCATCTTCCATTGTAGGCTAGTAGTACCCTACTCTCAAAAGCTTCTTTGCTAGGGTAGCACCACGAGAGTGAGTCCCACATATACCCTTGTGTATTTATAATTAATCTATATTTAATTCCTTTGTATTGAGACATCTAACAAGGGTAGTATCTATGCTACAATGGTAAAGGGTATTTGTGATGATAACATACTTAGCTGCTCATTAGATAAAGGTTTTTTTGGTTGTTGGAAAAGTTGGGAGGTAGGATTTGGGCATGAAGGTAGTCATATATATCTTGATACCAAGGTGAATTGGGACCAAAAATCTCACACACGATCTTAGATTTGAGGATGTCGAATGGAGGGATCAACAACTATTCCACCAAGAACTCACATTGATGTACATTGTTAGGAATTTCCACAAGAGACCTAATGGTGGCCATTGCATCAACTACCTTATTCTACACTCTTGGGATATGGTTAAATAGTATGGTGTTGAAGTATTCTTTGAGGCTATCCATCATTTTCTTATATGGTACTAGTTTATCATCCTTAGTCTCATATTTATCACTAACTTATTGGACCACTAACTGTGAGTCACCATATACCTCCAGGTTTTTGATTTTCCATTTGATTGCTTCCCTTAGACATATGAGTAAGGCTTCATATTCCGCTATGTTGTTCTTGCATGAGAATGTAATCCTATATGATTTAGGGATAGTGTCCCCTTACGGTGTGATGAACAAGACGCCAGCTCCTGAACCATGAAGTGTGTATGATCTGTCAAAGTACATTTTCCACTTTGTAGATGTATCTAGCTTGAAGATTGCCTCATTTGGGAATTTGGATATGCGAGGTGTGAATGCCTATGTAGGGGTATGTATAACTAATCATCAATGGAATAACATTTAATCACTTTCCTTTCCACATGTATTCAATGTTGAACTTACTGAGGAGCATTACTCATTTCACCAATCTACCTATTAATGTGGCCTTCTGAGTAAGTAATTTAGTGGATTGATTTTCGCTATCATCTTTGTTAGTAGATTTAACATTGTTGGAACATAACAAACTACTAAGAGGGGAGGGTGAATCAATAGATCTATAAAAATATAGCCCTCAGCCTACTATGTAGATTAATTCCTTTTATACTTTTATGTGATAATTAGATTTTAATTTATAGAAACACATACATGCAAAAAAAACATCAAACAACATAGGATATATGTGGAAAACCCAAGATGAGAAAAAACCACGGTGAGAAATGCTGCTAGGATCTACTATCCTAATACGACCTCACAATCAAAATTTTTGATTAATATTTAACGGAACCAACCCTAAGGATACACCAATCCCCTGGTTTTAGGAGCACCCACTCCAAGAAAGTACCCACTTCCTAATCTAAGCACCTACCCAGATATTTGATGGCACCCAACAATCAGATTTATAATTCAGGTTATTACAATTATTCTTTTGAATAAAATTCAATGCTGCAATTTAATTTGCAACTGCACAATTCTCTACAACTCAACACTTTGCTTTGTACTTCTCTATTTTCTCTACTCTAGAATACACCTTTCTCACTATTCTGGATCTGAGTGTAAATCCTGATTGAGATCTTCAAATTTTTTTGGGTTCTACTCATTCAGAATTAGTGCATTCTCTATCTACAACTCAACACTCTACTCTCAAACCTACACACCTCAACACTTCAACAATTTTCTGACTGTCTTCTTTTTTCTTAACCCTACCAAACTACATTTACTACCTCAAGCTTTTCACTACCATCCAATACATCTGGAAGCTTCTATTAGGGTTTTCCCGCTATCTTCTTTAGGAAGACACCTATTCATTAAGCCACATGCCATCAAACTCAAATTTTGGTTCATTGGATTTTACTAAGTACATGGTGATCTACAAAACCTTAACCTTGATATGCATTAAATATATTTCCTTGTTTTATCGATCTAATTTTGATCTTTGTCACCTTGGAAATCTATGCTAGTGCCATGCAAATCAAATATTTAATCAATTGGTCATAGGAGTAGGTAGACCAATTAAATTCATCTTCTGTGTTTGCTACCAATTGAAACTCACATTCATACAGTCCTAGTTGTTTGTGATCTTAAAATTTAAACCTAAACTATTAATTTGTTTCTTCGTGCCATGATATATCAATTATCTCTTCATCATGGCATCTTTAAAAAACTACTATTAGATGGAATTATTATTAAACTGGAACCATTGATCTATTTCCTTTTGTCTATGTACACATCATGTTCACTTAGTGCATCGCTTTTTAATATAGGCCTTTGACTTCCATTTGTGTGATAAGAATGAATATAGTGATCACCAGTTGCTCAATCTCCTTTAAATCTAAGCCATTTATCTCTATCACATCCTTTATAGATATCACACTAATGCTTTGAGCTCTTAGAATCAAATATGTGATGCAAAGGAGCCATGTGATGCAATCATGTTTCTCCACCTGTCCTTTGGGAATACATGTTACAATCCTACTATATCATAGAGCTAAATAGGGGCCCGCCAAATCTTCAATAGGATAGTAGGCAAGCCACCTATCCATTGCTGATGTCGTATTCCACTAATTTTAGTTCATCGCTCATCACATAAAGCTTTCCTTTGCCCTGCTTCACAACAATAATGTGAAGCATCTATATGATGCAATCATTCATTTCCACATGCCCTTTGGGAAAATTTTCCACCTTATCGCTCCATCTTTGATACAAACTATAGACCCACCATTACCTTTCATCACACATCATGAAAAGCATTTCTTCCTTTGGCTTCACAACTGTGATGTGAAGGCGTCATGTGATGAAATTGCAGCTTGCCACCTATCCTTTGCTGACATAATACTCCACTAGTTAATCCTATTGCTACTCTTGTCCCACATGTTTCCTCAACCTGCTATACCATAGGGCCAAACAAAAACCCACCATGCATGTCGCAGGTTGGTGGGAATCGTCCAATCTACCAAGTTTTATCATTTCCATTGATTAAAATTTATCACATATTTCCAAAAGCACTTTCCAAGCAAAACTTCAAAATACAATGCGAGGGATTAAGGTGATAACCATCTGATCTTCAACCATGTACGGATACCATAATATCTTCATTACGGGTACATCACACATCGATGTTAGGACTTGGTCATTGTGAGTACAAAAATCGATTCAAAGAGTTTATGTGATGCACACAACTTGTCAACCTGAGATGCTAGGACGAGGGGACTGGTCACCTAATGGATTTAAAGATTTAGGTGATGAATTAAGTAACTGGTAACCACCTATAACCAATCAACAACAAATTATAAAGTCTATTATTTTCCATGGATGCAAACCTCTAGGGTTTATTCTACCAAACCCTAACAAATCCAAAAAGCATAAATAATTCCTCCCTGAGCACATTCCACCTTCTAAGATCACGTGGACCACATAAATTGAATCCTCTTGAAAAACCCATGTCAAATATGACCTTAGTTTCCCTCTTGACATCATAGCCTCTATAATGTCATGACAACATTTCAAGATAAATTTTGCAAATTTTTGAGCAACTTTGTAATAATTACAAAATCATGCTCTTCTTTGCACAATTTTACCCACTACTTCTCTGATCACCACTTTGGCATCAATGACAACCAAATTTCTAGCGATCTCCCCATTTTTCATTGATGGAAAAACTAAATGCTCAACCTACAAAAATGGTCTGACACAAATTGATGACATGTCATTCAATATCTGTAAGAACCAAACCATTTCACTACTATGTCCCAATTGTTCAAAATTTGCTTGAATATCTCCCCCTTGCTTAATTTTGGGATCTTATGAGAATTTGCACAATTTCTGCCACTTTGACATCAATGGAAAAGGGTCATTCTCAACACTTAATGTTTTCTCCCCCTTTGACAAGCAATTCAAAGAGAAAGAGTTGATTCTTGAATCTACAACCATCAAGTCATTAATTTTTTTTAAAACCAATATTACCTGACTTGATCTATCCTTTCATGGAAAAGGATGAATGAAATATCTATGAATCTTCCCTTGGATTCATGCACTATCACTAAAGTTTAGTGATATGATGTGGGGGAAATAAATCCCAATTTCTACCTTAAATATTCAAATTGGTCTCTAGGAAGAGGCTTTGTAAAAATGTCAACAACTTTATCTTTAGTAGGTACATATTACATGCTGAATTCTTGATCTGCAACCTTCTCTCTAATAAAGTGATACTTGATTGATATGTTCTTTGTTCTAGAGTGCATCACTGGATTCTTTGAGATGTTGATAGTACTTGAGTTATCACAAAGAATATAGATAGGTTCATTGTACTCAACCTTGATATCTTTGAGGGTATGCTTCATCCATAAAACCTAAGTACAACATGTGGCAACTACTACATATTCTTCTTATGATGTTGACAAGGTGACTAACTCTTGCTTTTTTCTCATCCATGATACAAGTTTGTCTCCCAAGAAAAATGCACCACCATTAGTGCTCTTCCTATCATCTACACATCTAGCCCAATCAACATCTGTATATGTTTTCAAAGTGACATCTTTTCTCTTAGGATACAACAACCCATAATCAATGGTGTTTTTGTTATATCTAAAAATTATCTTCACTGTGTTGACATGAGACTCTTTTGGAGCATCCTAAAACCTTGCTACCATACACTGCTTGCATTATGTCTAGTCTTGATGTAGTTAGGTACAACAAGCTTCTAATCATTGACCTATACATTTTTTGATTTTCATCCAGTGATTCATCTGACTTGCTCAATTTACATCCAGTTATCATGGGGGTACTATTTGGTTTGTTGTCCTGCATTCCAAATTTCTTAAACATTTCCTTAGCATACTTGGTAGTTTGAGATATAAATATCCCATTATCAGCTTGTGCAATTTATAAACTGAGCAAAAATGATAGCTCTCCCAACAAAGACATCTCAAATTCATCTTGCATATGTGTAGCAAATACTTCACACATCTTATCATTTCTACCTCCAAATATGATTTCATCCACATATACAACAACAATGATCATGTGCTCATCTTTTGATTTAAAGTACATATTTCTATTTGCACATCCCTTTTTGAATCCTTGTTGATCCAAGTACTAGTTTAATCTTGAATACCATGCTCTAGGTGCTTGTTGTAAACCATACAATGCCTTCCTCAATCTGCATACATAATTATCTTTTGAAAGCTGAAAACCCTCTGGTTGTTTAATGTAGAATTCTTCTTCAAGGTTTCCATTTAGGAATGCAGATTTAACATCCATTTGATAAACTTAGAATCCTTTGTACACTAAAAAATCAAGAAAAATTCTTATTGCTTCTAATCTTGCAACCAGTGCAAAATTTTCTTTAAATTCAATGCCCTCAACTTGTGCATACCCCTTGCATACCAACCTTTCCTTTTTCCTTACTATAACACCATCCTTGTTCATCTTGTTTCTAAAAAACCATTTAGTACCTATGAAATTTTTGCTTGGCGGTTTAAGAACCCATTCCCATGTTTTGTTCTTCTCAATCTGATTGAGGATTTTATCCAACTTTCATCCATGTTGGCCTTAAAATAACTTTTTGGCTCAATTTGAGACAAGAGTGCAATGTTTACTTGTTCCTTGTTCTTTGCTAGTCTTCTTCTTGTCTATACTCCTTCATAATATGATCTATAGGATGATCCTTTTGTACATATTTTGTAGGTGCCTTCTCAACTTCTCCAGGGTCTTCTTCATTTACAATAGTTCCTTCATCTTCTAACTCAACTTCAAGGTTGTTTCTATTAAACTTATCATGGTTCAAATTTTCATGAAGCTTGACATTGATTCTTTCCACAATCTTATGTAACCTCTTGTTATAACACTTATAAGCTTTAATTTGGGTGGAATATCCTAAAAGGATTCCTTCATCACATATGGAATCAAAGCTTCCCAAGTTTTCATTTTCTCTCTTGATGTAACATTTTCTACCAAACACCTTGAAGTACTTAATAGATGTAGGTTTTCCATACCACAGTTCATATGGTGTCTTACCACTATTTGCTCTTCTTTGAGCTCTATTTTGAATGTAGAATGCTCTGTGGACTTCTTCTCTCCAAAACACATCTGCCAATTTTGCCTCACTCAACATTTCTCTAGCCATATCTTTAACCATTCGGTTCCTTCTTTCTACTACTCCATTCTATTATTGAGTTCTTGGAGCAGAGTATTTCCATTTGATTCCATGTTTCTCACAATATATAAAAAATTCACTTGATGTGAATTCACCACCTCTATCCAATCTTAAGCACTTGATTCTTCTGTCGATCTGCTTCTCAACCAACGCTCTGAATATCTTGAACTTTTCAAATGCTTCAAACTTCTCCTTTTTAAAGGTTACCAATGCCATTCTAGTATAGTCATCATTTAGAAGCATGAAATATTTTTCATCTTTCAATCCCCTTATCCTTTTGGGACCACACAAATTAGTATGAACTAATTGTAAGGGTTTTGTAGTTGAGTAATACTTTGTTTGAAACTTAACTTTTTTTTTTCCCTATTAACATTCTTTGCAAATGATGTTTGCAGGCTTAGTTATCTTAGGCATGTGTCTAAATAGTCATCTTGAACCTAATTTTACCAAATTATCAAAATTGACATGCACCAATCTCCTATGCCACAACCAACTCTCATCTAATTGACTTATTTGACAATTTTGACCTTTCACTTCACTAAAATTGTAAAGATTGCTCTTAGTCCTTACTCCTTGTGCAATTATCTTACCATTATTTCTTATCTTGCAACCTTTAGAATTGAATGTACTCTTATAGCCATTGTCACAAATTTTGCTTAGTTAGAAGGTTATGTTTCAAACCTTCAACATATAGGACATCTTTTGTATGATTCTTGCCATCTATGCTCAAGATTACTTTTCCATAGATCTTCATAGTAGTATTATCACCCAAAATAACTAGTCCTTCTTTACATTTCTTGAGTTGGATGAATTTTCTTTTGTCTCCAGTCATATGCTTGGAGAACCACTATCAATTACCCACAAAATTTTCTTTTTGGCATGCAATTCCATTTGTGTAATCATTAATTGTCTGAGATTATGCTCTTTCTCCTTCCACACCTTCTTAGGTTTCTTTTCAACCTTCTTTTCCTCTTTCTTAGGAAATTTATATTCCTTTTTCATTTTGGGAGGTGTGTTTTTCTTCTTCTCAAACTGAACATTTGGTCCTATGATTTTTTTTCTATAGTTTCTAGCTATATGACCAAAATTATTGTAGTTGTAACACATTACACTCATATCCATTAAAAGAGAATTTTTTTTTTCTTACAAAGTTTGTACTCCTTTTAGGAACTACTCTACATTCTCTAGCCAAATGACCAAATTAATTACAAGCATAAAAATACCTATAAAAGTATGATGAGTACCTATTCATAGCATTTCCTTGAACCGGATGAGGGAATCTCCTTTGTCTTGGATTCCTCATATCTCTCACCCTTGTGAATCCATTAGCATCGATCCTTTTAATATTCCACTTCTTCTTTTGTTGTTTAGGAACATATTGGTTGTTCTTTTTGTTTACAACTGGTTTCCTTTCTTCATCTATTTTCTTTATCTCTATAGTCTTCTTCTTCTCTTCTCTAAAGGTATTCCCCTTGTTGGATTTCTCATTATTTGAACTAGACTTCTCTTCTGCTCTAAATCTCTCATATAGCTTTGTAGAAGTGCTGATAAAGGTGCTCTTTCCTTTATCATGACCCAAACTAGATTTCTCCTTATTTGAAGGCTTTGTGTGTGGTCAATAATCCATCAAGGATATTTGAGCCACCCTTTATCTTCAAACCTTTTTCAACCTGCTCTCTAGATTTCTCCAAATATTTTCTTAAGGAAACTACTTCTACCTCAAGCTTCATACAATTTTCTACTTCAAATTCTAATTTGGATTTTTCCACTTCTTCCATTCTTTTGGCTTCTCCACTTGAAGTTTTAGATTCACTACCATATATGATTGGATTCCTCAAGATCTTTAGTTAACTTATCAATCTCCTTTTGAGCAGGCTTCTTCAAATGCTTATTCTCCTTTTTCAGATCCTCAATCTCATCTCTTAAATTATCAATCTCCTCTATGGTACTGATGAGTTCTCCCTCAAGATCTACTTCAACTTCTTCTTCACCTTCTTCATAAAGATATTTTCCCTTTCCATGATTTTGTATTGTAGAGTCTTTATCCATGAAGAGAAATTCTCCATATTCTTACTCCATTACAAGAGCACAATCTTGTTCATCATCTAAACTATCACTAGCATCAGATGAGTCACTCTCCCATTGAATATATAAACTCCTTTTTTTTTTCTAAAACTCTTCCTTTTAGGAAAGTGGGGTTTCTTCATCTTACTACCTCCTTGTTCAAATTTATCCTTCTTATCATAAGGGAATTTATAAGCAAAGTGTCCTATTTTTCCACAGTCAAAGCACTTGAAGGGTAACTTTATACTTGTTATATCCTTTCCTTAGCCTTCTAATGAAGTTTGCTTCTTCAGGTCATCAATCTCTTTATGTTTTGATGTAGAGGCTACTTCCTTTTCTTTCTTGGGTGCTTTAGATTTATCCTTATTCATATCCTTGAATGCAACTTCTCTTCTGGATTACTTTGCATTTCCCATTCTCATCTCATATGCAGTGAATATGCCATGTAACTTATAAAGATGAATTTTGTCCAACTCTCTTGCTTCTTCAATGGTAGAAATCTTAGAATTATATCTAGATAGCATAGACCTTAATTTTTTTTGCATAATGATTGAGTCCTTTACTTCTTATCCAAACCCTCTGATTGAGTTCACTACTTCATCAACACTTAGTAGATAATCTGCAATCTTTTCTTCTTCATTCATTTAAAGAACCTCAAACTTGGCTTTAAGAATCTATAACTTTTCCACCTTCATCTTATCATCTCCTTCATAGATGTTCTTTATTTTAGTCCAAACATCATTTATAGATCTGCAATGCACAACTTTAACAAACACTGAGTTGGATAGTCCATAAATAATTGCATTCTTTGGCTTAGCATTGTCTTCATATGCCTTCTTTCTAGTAGGGCCAGTCAGAGGAGAAGCAGTAGGTGTATATCCATTCACAACTGACATCCATATGTCAAACCCTAATGAAGACAAATGTCTCCATATTAATACTCTAGAAAGCATAGTTTTTCCCATTAAACAAAGGTTCCTTATTAGTTGATTTACCTTCTTGACTGGCCATTATGTTCACTTGTACAAGATTTACTTGAGTTGATTAAGCTTCTCTTAGGGAACCTAAGCACTAATACCAATTGTTGAAACACAACAATCTGCTAAGAGGGGGGTGAATCAGTAGATCTATGTAGATTAATTCCTTTTATTCTTTTATACTTTTATGTGTTGATTGGAGTTTAAATTACAGAAACACATACATGCACAAAAAGAATCACACAACACATGATATACATGCAAAACCCAAAAAAAACCATGGTGAGAAATGTTGCTAGGATATACAATCCTAATCCATCCTCACAATCAAAAGTTATGATTACAATATTTAAGGGCACCAACCCCAAGAAGACACCAATCCCTTAGTTTTAGGAGCATCCACTCCAAGGAAGCACCCACTCCCTAATATGAACACCTACCTAGATGTATGATGGTACCCACCAATCAGATTTACAATTTAGGTTATTACTATAGACACCTAAATTTGGACACTTAATCTATCCAAATTTATCCCCTTTCGTCTAAGCATCCCCTTATTTGCATTAATTAAATAATATCACTATTATTTAATTAATATATTTAATTCCTTTAATCCCTAAGGTATCTAGTTAAATAATTAAATACCTTCCTCTTTCATGAAATGAATTAAATAAATATCACATTTATTTAATTCCTTCACATATGTCACATCCTCCATCATTTTTATCTAATCTTAATTATTCTTCTAATCTCATCATTAGGGATGTGCACATGCCTAATTCTTGATTAGGATGTGTCACATCCTCCAACTTTTGCAAGTTGGCCTCTAACCTCTCTTAGCCACCTAACCTTCCTCTAATCATTCATTAACTAGCCTAATCAATCTCTCAAGGAATTTTTAATTCCTTTTATTCTTCCAAGGAATATTAAATTCCTTTTACTCTTCCCCATGTGAATCTTTAATTCATATTTAATCCCCACTCAACAATTTTCACAATTTTAAAATCACATGTCTCTTACATTCCCCCACTCAACAATCTTTAATTCACATTTAATCCCACAATACACCCTTTGGAATTTAAAATTCCTTCTCTCATCCCCATGAGAATATTTGAGGAATTTTTAATTCCCCACATGTCCTCTCACCCACATGGGGATAAGGAGGAATCCCAAGGTCATGTCCTATCCTTCCACCTCATGTCCACCTCACCTTTTAGGGCTATATCACATGCCACATGTCAAGATGTGAGGGCTTGTGAGTTCTTAACTTATCTTAGCCCTACATCTTGACCATTGGTGGCTCAATTTTGTCCATCCATTTCCCTAGAGATTTCCAAAAATCTCTATAAATACCCACCCTTTCTCTCATTTTGGGGAGATCATTTTGCTAGCCAAACTCTTGCAATTTTGTTTCTCAATCTACACTTAGCCATTTGCATCCATTTTGTCCAACTATCTTGCATCTCACACTTCACATCTTGCATCTACTTGCCATCAAGGAGCATACATATCATCTACAATCGAAGGGCCAACCAAAGAACAACTCTACAAGGTAAAAGGTTCCATTTTTATGTTGTTAAGTTCATCATTTGCTCAATCTCGAAGTGTAGGGTGTTTTTAGTTGTTATTTGCACTCTCTTTAGTTTGTTGCTCATCTTTTAACGATTATATTCGCCCTATCACACTTACAATTGTTCTTTTGAATAAAATTCAATGTTACAACTTAATTTGCAACTAAATAATTCTTTGCAACTCAAAACTCTACTTTCCACTTCTCTATTTGCTCTGCTCTACATTGCACCTTTCTCACTGTTCTATATTTGAGTGTAAACCTTGATTGAGATATTCAATTTTTTTTGGGTTCTACTCATTCAGAATTAGTGTATTCTTTGTCTGTTACTCAACACTCTACTCTCTCACTCATACACCTCAAGATTTCAACAATTTTCTAATTATCTTCTTTTTTCTTAACCCTACAAAACTATATTTACTACCTTGAGCTTTGCACCACCATCTGACACATTTGGAAGATTATGTTAGGTTTTTCTCACTATCTTCTTTAGGAAGCTACCTATTCATTGAGCCACATGCCATCAAATTCAAAATTTGGTTCATTGGATTTTACTAAGTATGGAAATCTACAAAAACCTAACCTTGATATACTTTAAATACATTTCCTTGTTTTATCTATCTAATTTTGATCTTTATCATTTGGGAAATCTATGCCACCACCCTACAAATCAAATCTTCAATAAATTGATCGTAGGAGTAGGTGGACCAATTAAATCCATCTTTTGTGTTGGCTACTACTCAAAACCCATGTTCATACAGTCCTAGCCATTTGTGATCTTCAAATTTAAACATGGACTATTGATCTATTTCTTCATGCCATGATCCATCAATTATCTCTTCATCATGATATATTTAAAAAACTACCATTCAATGGATTTCTTATTAAACTAGCATCGTTGATCTATTTCCTTTTGTCTTCATACATATCACATTCACTTATTACATCACTATTTCACATAGGCCTTCAACTTCCATTTCTTCCATTTGAATGGATATAACAGTCATCGTCTGATCACTCTCCTTTAAATTTGAGCCATTGATCTCTATTGCATCCTTTATACCTATCACACTAATGCTTTAGGCTCTTAGAATCAAATTTGCAATGAAAAGGAACCATGTGATGCGATCATGTTTCTCCACCTATCCTCTGGGCATATGTGTCACAAGAATGCCATATTGTAGAGCCAAATAGGGACCCACCAAATCTTTAGCGAGACAATAGGAAACAACCACCTATCCACTATTGATGTCACATTCCATTAACTTCAGTTCATCACTCATCGTGCAAATATTTCCTTCACCCTGCTTCACAACAATGATGCGAAGCACATATGCAATGAAATCATTCATTACCACATGTCCTCTGGGACTCTTTTCCACCTTATCACTCCATCACTGATCCAAACTATGGACTCATCATTACCTTTCATCGCACATCATGGACAACATTTCTTTTCTTCACAACTATGATGTGAAGGCTTCATGCAATAAAATTGCAGCTTGCCACCTGTCCTTTGTTGACATTATATTCCACTAGCCAATACTGTGACTACTCTAGTCCCACACTACACATGTCCTTAGCTCACTATACCATAGGGCCAAAGACATGCCCACCATACATGCCATGGGTTGGCAGGCATCATTTGATCTACCAAGTTTGATCACTGTTGTTGATCAAACTTCATTGCACATCACAAAAGCACTTGTCGAGCTGGTCTTCAAAATGTGATGTGAAGGATTAAGGTCATAGACATCTGATTTTCAACCATTTAACACACACTGTCAGATCTTTATCATGAACACACCAAATATCACAATTAAGGCTTGGTCATTATGAGTGCAAACAAAGATGTGAAGAGTTTATGCAATGCACACAACCTATCAACCTAAGATTCTATTATGAGGGGTCTGGTCACCTAACAGACTCAAAGAATTAAGTGATGACTTAAGTAACCAGTAACCACCTATAACCAGTCAATGAATTATAAAGTCTGCTTATCTGCTATGACTACAAACCTCTAGGGTTTATTATGTCAAACCATAATAAATCTAGAGAGCATAAATAAATAATTCCTAGGCACATTCCACCTTCTTAGATCATGTGGACCATATAAATTTAACCCTCTCAAAAAACCCATGTCAAATTCGACCTTAGTTTTCCCTCCTAACATCTAGAAGCAACCTCTGTAATGTCATGACAAATTTTTCAACTTTTTAACTTTGAAGCAATTTCAAAACTATGCTTTTCCCTCCATCAATCATCACCAAGTTGGCACAATTTGACCCACTGCTTCTTTGATCACCACTTTGGCATCATTGACACCTTTTGACATCAATGACAACAAAATTGCCAACAAACATGTAGTACCATAGTTTCTATGTAGTAAATACCATGACAAGACATGCCCACTCAATGGGAATATAATTGAGTTTGTACCATACAAGGGTATGACTAATGTAATATATTGTGCATTCCCTCCCATCTTCATCATTTTGTGATAGGAGAGTTCCTAGTGGAGATGATGTTGTTGATATGTATAAGATAAGTGGTTTTCCATTAATAGGTGGCCTCTACACTAGTGGCAAGAGTAGATAGTATTTGATCTGTTGAAAATATTGTTCACAAGAATCAATCCATTTGAAAGGGACATTCTTGCAAAGGAGATACTAAAAAGGGTGGCATTTTTCTGCCAGTTGTGCTATAAACCTACATATAGACTATAGTTTTCCCTATAGGTTCCTTAACTGTGTTAGAGTGGAAGGTGGCAACATGTCTATGATGGCTTTCACCTTTTAAGGATCAACCTCTATGCTTTTGTGCAAAACAATGTATCTAAGGAGCTTCTTGAAGGTCACTCCAAAGACACATTTCTTTGAGTTCAGTTGAACATTATATTATTCCAAACTTATAAGATTTTTTCTAGTATTGCTAAGTGATAATCCCTTGTGAGGGACTTTTCTAGGAGGTCATCCACATAATCCTCCACTAGTTTATGCATCATGTTTTGGAAGATTATAGTCATTTCCCTTTGATAGGTAGCTCTAATTTTTTTAAGGCTGAAGGGGATGATGTGCTGGTGTTTATCATTGATGTCAAAAGTTGATGGAGTTTGTTCGTTGATTTTTCATTGACAATTCCATGGTGTTTTTTGGTGAACTTGAACATTCAATGGCATTGATGTCAAAATAGTGTTGGTGGAAAAGTAGCATAGATTTGCTTGGTATAACAGTGCTTTATCATATTCACATGGTGCTCATGGTGTTGAACAACTCATGTTGTTGATTCATTTCATGGTTACTTGGATTCTTGATCTCAAAGATACATGTTCATTCATTTTATGATGATTGATCTATTAGAGGTATATGTTAGAGGTATCTATCATTCATTTCATTATTGTTCATCTCTTAGTGAGTTACTCATGCCTTCAGTTCATGGTGCTAATGCTTCATGGTATTGATGCTCATTTCTCCTTCATCATTCAGTTCGTGATTGGTGTTGTTACAAAAGTGGTGTTAGTAGTGTTGACAGTGATGCAAGAGTGGTGTTGATAAACATATCTCAAAATCACTTGTTTATGATCATGATGAAAAATGCAAAGAGGAGCTTCATTATAGATATTCTACTTTAAAATATTGTAGAAGGTGAAGTAACTTGGTGACAATCTCATTTTAGGATTTTTTATTCTTGTAAAAGTACATTAAGCTTAATTCCAACACTAAACCCTAAGAGACCTAGGGTTTATGGCTTATAGAGACTACCAATGCAATGTTTCCTTTATGTTGTATTTGATAGTTGATCAGGTATAGGAGGTTGAAAGTCACTTAAGTGACAATCTAAGGGGTTGAAGCACATATGGGAACCAACCCTTCATCATAGGTTAACCTACTATACATGTTAAGGACTTATATTATACCACTCATTCCAAGATAAGTGGCTATTATTCAATTAATAAAGTGGCAGGATTAGAAGATCAAGGTCAATTTTTACTTTGACATGCATGTGGATGTTGTAATATCACATAATTGTGCCTAGGGGAAATTCCACATTTTAACACTTTTCCTAGCATTTATGACACCCAAACACATTAATGGAAAAAATACCATGAGTTGGAATTTCAAAATTCTAGCTCCATGTGGACCAGTGGTGAAGCAACAACAACCTAACAATACATTTCTTGAAAACTAATTCCTTGGATGCCTAAGTGGTGTGTGGAAATTTGCACATGTTAGTGTCCTTCTGGTTTTCTCAGTTTGAAATGAAGAATCTCAAATATTGACTCTTGACATGTGTCCAAGTAGTCAAATTTTTGAGTGTAACAGCTCTTTTCCACCCTTTCATACATCAAAACCCATCATTTTCTCACATTTTTGGGGTTCATTCATTTGATCAAGATCTCTCCTCAACTTCACTCTTGAATCTCTTTCACTCTTGACAACAACGCTTCTACAAGTGAAGCTCTACTGAACTGAGGTCCCTCCAACAACCAATACTCTCTAGAAAGCATCCAATCGTGGGCCCATGTGTTCTAGAGGTGGATAAGGCCTATTGGAAATTCTCTCTCACTCTTTTCTATTTGCATCTCTTGTTCATTTACTAATTGGTGATGTGTGTTCTACTGATGAAGCAGGTTTTGCTTTCACCACTCCCTTTATCCATTTTGGTTAAACTCTCTTCCTATCTGGCTGTCTGTGGAGGTGGGAACACCAAAGTAGGGGTTTAACTATGGAAAGCCCCTATATAGCCCCAAAATTTTCCCCTTGTTCGTTTTGTGTGTAGGTTTTGTAATACCCCTCATATTGTTTAGACTTATTATTTTCTGTGCTTGGTTGGATACTGTGATGATACTGTTATTGTTTGGGTTGGGCTTGCTAGATGTTAGACGATGATGTTATTTCTTTATGGACATGATTATTTCATATGACATTGTGGTTGGTGATGTTAGTTGATTTTCATATTTATATTATATATTATGATGTGGTGGTTTAATAGATTATGTCATGAGATGAATTGTTAGTTTAGAAATGTTATTTTATCAATCATGCTATAATTGTTAGGATAGATGTGATGAAGGACAGTGTAGCATCACTCATTGCGAGTGCTTTGTTACGCTGCGATTCCTTCTCACAATACAATGCTTTGATTTTATATATATATCTATGCACATGTACACGACTTTGTTTGTATGCAGGAATTGCAGGTACATAGTCTCGATTCCACCAGCTTTGGCAGGACAGGGCGAGCACAAATAACCCAACGGTATAAAGTTGAAACAGAAGTGACAATGAAGTTTTCCCGTTCCACGATGTCAGACCGCCTTGTTGTATGGTATTGTATGTTATGTAGTTGTCATGATTTGTGGTTGTGGATGTGTTATGTCGTATATAATTAATGTTGTATTTTATATGTTGTGGTGTTTTTAATTTAAAAATTGTTGATTAAAATATTAGATTAAATTGTACTTAAATATTTAAATGTTTATTCATTTAAAAAGTCATGTGTTTCATTAAATATTAAATGGTGTATTGTTAATGTAAATATTACCGGGTTGAAGATAATAATTAAATAATTAAATTTGAATTTTGTGCATGAGCAAGGTTGGAAAAAAAAATGGAGTTTTAAAAATAATAATAATAATAATAAGGACAAAATGAGAAATGATGTGTGAGCAGAAATGCAATCCCGAAAATAGAAAATGTTGGTTGGGTTGCATGTAGGAGAGAAAAATATAGTGAGGTTTTGAAAATGAATTGTGGAATTCTTCTTTTGCTGGAAAATTGGCTGTAGTATGGAGAGTTTTATTTTTTTTAAAAAGGGAAGATTGTGCTGGTAGGGTTTTTGTGTGGAGAATCTGTCAACAAAGAAGAGATAAGAAGAAGAAGAAGAAGCTGAAAACGGAATATTGAGGAAAGGAGCGAGAGCTATTCGAAGGGCTGGTTGGAGCAAGGACTTCATCACATAACAGCAAGCAGGAGTCCAGGTTCTAATAAAATCCCTCTTTCTTTACTTGTTTAAAATTTCAATTAAAATCATATTGTTCTGGGTTCTCAAACAAATTAGGGAAAATTTAGTTTTCAAATAAATTTGAGAGAAATCTGGATTATCAAAAGACTTGGGGAAAAATCTGGGTTATCAATTTATTTAAAAACAAATCTGGGTTATAAATTAATTTGAGAAAATCTGGGTTGTCAAAAAGACTTGGGGAAAAATCTGGGTTATCGTTTAATTTGAGAAAATCTGGGTTATCAAAAAGGATGGGGAAATATCTGTTATTTTTCTTAAATTCTGTTGTTCTGAAGAAATTTTATTCCTTCTCTGGATAATTTGTTTATCTCTGTATATTTGCTGAAGAAAATTTTACTCCTTCTCTAATCAGTTCTAAATTAATCAATCCCTGTTCAATGCTATTCAAATATATATATATATATATACAATTATATATTTATTTTATATGAGATTTAGTTAGGGTTTATATTTATAATTTTATATTGGGAAACTGTAATTTAAAATTATCTCAGAGCCGAACTGGGTCGGCGTCCGTACCTGCTAAGGACGGAATTTACTTTTAACAAAAAAAGAAAATATTTTAAAAAATATATATATGAAAAAATATATATATATGAAATTTTATATATAAAAAAATAATTTTAAAAGGGCTAGGAGGGTAATGCTAAAGCGTGCGCATACTGCTGCCAGTCCTTGCATGGACTGCGTGTGCAGTCCTTGCAAGGACTGCGACGACAGTTTGTTTCATATAGTTTGTTTTTTATTTTATTCTTTTTTTTTAGTTAAATTTAAATTACATAAAATTTAAACATTTTTATAATCCGTTTTATTTATTCATTTATTTTAGTTTAAATGTAATTTATGAAAATTTAAATATATAAATATAAATATATATATATATATATATTTATATATATGTTTATGTATGTTTATTCTTTTTATATATAAAAATATATGATAAATTATAAAGCATTTTTTTTTAATGCAAAGATTAGACTACAAAACTAAATGGTTTCTGTTAATAGAAATATAGTTGTCTTTGGGAATAAAATGTTGATAATTTTATTATAATAAAAATTTAATGTATTATTTACATATGTCAATTGTTCCTTGCTTTTATGAATTTAATAATTGATCTTGAGAAAACTGTAGTGCTTCCTGTCTTAACTATTTTGAGTAAGTGGTATGGTGTTTTGAGATCATCAAACTATGTGTAGTTACATTCTGCTTTTGTGTTAGTTGTAATGTCGATGTGGGAACCTGGTTATTGACTTGAAACCTTTGTTCCAGAGGCTTGTTTATTTTTGGATGTTATTCTCGTTTTGAATTTATCTTTGGAGTTGAGAAATTATGGTTCATGTTTGGAAGGGTTGAACATTCGTTGAGACCTTTTGGTTCCGTGTTGTTGCGAGAGGGTTAATGCCTCGCTTGTACTTGTTTTGGGTATCATGCTTATTTGTTGAGGTTCAACCCTTGTCTGGTTTCAATTTTCTGTTAAGAGTCTTAGGGAGAGTGGCTCTTCGTGGGGGCCGGTGCCTCGGTTAAGAGGAAGTGCACAGGAGAACCCACGTAAGAGTAGGTAAACAAGTGATGACCTAAAAATAGATTTAGGGGGAATGGGTAGTAAAACACTTAAGATAAATAAAACTTGGATTCCTCGTCTATGCATTAGGGCTATCATAGACTAATGATAGATTGAGAAGGCCGTGGTCGGCAAAGTCATAATCTCGTCTTCATGAGAGGTTATTGACTCCGCATGAGCTACCCTATGGTGCCGGCGCCTCAAGTAGGAGGAAGAGCCAGGAGATCCATAGATGGGTGCCAACGCCTCATGTTAGAGGAAGGGCCAGGAGATCCCATGAGAGCTATGCGATGACACTCTCCACTAGACTTCCTGTTTGCCTTGTTGTTCCTTTCGCCTCTGGAAATGTATTTTGGATTTTGGTTGTTGTATCAGTTTCCTTAGCTTGTACTCCTAATGTTGATTCTGATTTTGTGAAAGTGATTATGAGTATACTTTGGTGACTTGTTATTGTCATTTCCTGAGTTAATTGTATTCTTTGAGTTTGTATTTGAGTTTGTACCTTGTTGTCATGGAGTCAGTTTGACAATCATGGTCGAGTTAACTTCATTGTCACCTCTGAGCACGGGGGGTGAGTTATCTTTAATTCACATGGTTGGGTGGAACATGCTCCGCACCCGTTGGGTTCCCCATCAGCATCCTTTGTTCACAGCTTTTCCGCAGTTGGAGTTGCACCAATGTTCACTTTGTTATTAAGCATTCATTGTAAATTGTATCATCCCACTTGGTTGGGAAATTCATTGTAATTATTATATCAAAAGATTGTAATGTAACATTATATCAATGATGTAATAGTTAGGATTCTATGTAATTTTATTTGATGAGATTCATACGATTGGATTATGTGGTATCTTAATATTCTTGCTCTTGGTTCATGGATGTTCAATTATTCATGGTTATTATATTATAAATGGTTACATGGTTTATCATTATCTTTTATTTCTGTTTGTGGTTGCAATGTAACCTCGCGTGCCCCAGAGAACTAAGTGAGATAATGTGATGTAATATGTTATGTGATTATGATTAATGTATTGTAAGTTTAATTTAATTGTTTTAAAAAAAAATAAAAAAATAATTTGCCTCTTTTGAGTTCTCTGGGGTTTGCACGGCGGGCGTTACAACTTGGTATCAGAGCCAGGTTTGTAAATGCTAGGGTCTCTGGGTAGTTAGGTCCATTAAGTAACCTCTCATTTGAACTCTGTAGCTTATTTGTACCTTTATCTTATTGTGCAGAATTATGCCTCGAGGTAGAGGACGTGGCCAAGCAAGAGGCCGTGGTGCTGGTCATGGAAAAAACTGGCGAAGTCCCTCAGTTCCCAGTTCTCATGGTTATGAGCATGAGGAACAGCTGAGTCTTCACAATAATCCATCAGGTGGTCAGAACCCAGGGCAGCCTGGATTGGATGGTTCTTTACAGCATATCCTTGGAGAAATTCTGGCTCGTTTGGGACTAGGCCAAAGGAGGAGCCACAGATTGAAAGAGAAAGAGAAAGGTCACCGAGGTGGAGGGAAATAACTTCTGATCAGGATGCAGTCATAGCAGGCCATATGAGAGATCTGATGAGGGCACACCCTCCCACTTTTGATGGTTCTGGAGGAGGTCTAGAGGCTGAGACCTGGTTAATTGACTTAGATCATTGCTTCGCTATGCACCCCTACGGTAGCAATACCAAGGCTCGGTGCGTGGTTATGCACTTGCGAGGCTTCGCATCTACTTGGTGGTGTCTTGAGGAACATAAATTGCACCTTGATATTAGTATGGTCACCTGGGAATTATTCTTGGACAGGTTCAGGGCTCGTTTTCTCTCAGACCATTGGAGGCAGCGCAGGGCTGACGAGTTTCATGATCTCAAGCAGTTGTCTATGTCAGTGGAGCAGTACGAGCGACACTTCTACGAGTTGAAGCAGTATGTAGGGATTAGCCACGATGAAGGCATGTTGGTTCAGCACTTTGTTCGGGGCCTTAATGCCCGCATCAGTGGTGGCGTGCGAGTCTTCGAGCCAAAGACGATGGAAATGGCAGTTGAGAAGGCTCGTTTGGTGGAGGAGAATTTGGCCATGGCCTTGGGTGGCCACATTGGAGTGCAGATTGGCAGTGCACCTACTCAGGGTTTTAGCACTCATGGAGGTCAGTCACAGGGAGCAGGATCTTCTACGAACAAGAATCCACCTTCTAAAGGGGGTCAGCAACATCAGCAACAGCAGCATTAGGAACAACAATCACAGCCGAAGCATGAAAACTTTCAATCTCAGCAAGGTGACAATTCACAATTTCGTAAGGATCAGAACAGGATCAGGCACCAAGTTCGGTAGGAACGTTTTGCACAGCCTGCACCTAGCTTTCAGTCTACGCCGAGTCGAGGAAGTTTTCAGCAATCCAATGCTCCATCCGAGGGTAGAGGATTTGGCTGAGGTACTAGTTGCTACTCATGTGGGCAACAAGGGCATATCGCTAGATTGTGTCCACAAAAGAGCACTTGTGGATTTAATCAGAGACCTGCCGCTTCTGAGCCGATGGTGGGAGATGTGAGTAGATCTCATCGAGTGTTTTTCATTGTCGATAATCATCAGGTTGGGTACCAGGATGCAGGAGTAGAGGCTTTTGGTAGAGGACGAGGTTCTGGCTTAGGAGCTCGTGAGTGAGCTCGAAAGGATTCGATGGTGTCCTAAATGTTGTGATCTTGGCGTCATGGGAGGATGTCTCCCTTATTTGAGAATCTTAATTTTTATTATTTTGTTTAATGGCTTCCAGGAGTAAGCCATGTCCTAGGGGGGGAGGATGTAATACCCCTCATACTGTTTAGACTTATTATTTTCTGTGCTTAGTTGGATACTGTGATGATACTGTTATTGTTTGGGTTGGGCTTGCTAGACGTTAGACGATGATGTTATTTCTTTATGGACATGATTATTTCATATGACATTGTGGTTGGTGATGTTAGTTGATTTTCATATTTATATTATATATTATGATGTGGTTGTTTAATGGATTATGTCATGAGATGAATTGTTAGTTTAGAAATGTTATTTTATCAATCATGTTATAATTGTTAGGATAGATGTGATGAAGGACAGTGTAGCATCACTCATTGCGAGTGCTCTGTTACGCTGCGATTCCTTCTCACAATACAATGCTTTGATTTTATATATATATATCTATGCACATGTACACGACTTCGTTTGTATGCAGAAATTGCAAGTACATAGTCTCGATTCCACCTGCTTCGGCAGGACAGGGCGAGCACAAATAACCCAACGGTATAAAGTTGAAACAGAAGTGACAATGAAGTTTTCCCGTTCCACGATGTCAGACCGCCTTGTTGTATGGTATTGTATGTTTTGTAGTTGTCATGATTTGTGGTTGTGGATGTGTTATGTCGTATATAATTAATGTTGTATTTTATATGTTGTGGTGTTTTTAATTTAAAAATTGTTGATTAAAATATTAGATTAAATTGTACTTAAATATTTAAATGTTTATTCATTTAAAAAGTCATGTGTTTCATTAAATATTAAATGGTGTATTGTTAATGTAAATATTACCGGGTTGAAGATAATAATTAAATAATTAAATTTGAATTTTGTGCATGAGCAAGGTTGGAAAAAAAAAATGGAGTTTTAAAAATAATAATAATAATAATAATAATAAGGACAAAATGAGAAATGATGTGTGAGCAGAAATGCAATCCTGAAAATAGAAAATGTTGGTTGGGTTGCATGTAGGAGAGAAAAATATAGTGAGGTTTTGAAAATGAATTGGGGAATTCTTCTTTTGCTGGAAAATTGGCTGTAGTATGGAGAGTTTTATTTTTGAAAAAAAAGGAAGATTGTGCTGGTAGGGTTTTTGTGTGGAGAATCTGTCAACAAAGAAGAGAGAAGAAGAAGAAGAAGAAGCTGAAAATGGAATATTGAGGAAAGGAGCGAGAGCTATTCGAAGGACTGGTTGGAGCAAGGACTTCATCACATAACAGCAAGCAGGAGTCCAGGTTCCAATAAAATCCCTCTTTCTTTACTTGTTTAAAATTTCAATTAAAATCATATTGTTCTGGGTTCTCAAACAAATTAGGGAAAATTTAGTTTTCAAATAAATTTGAGAGAAATCTGGATTATCAAAAGACTTGGGGAAAAATCTGGGTTATCAATTTATTTAAAAACAAATCTGGGTTATAAATTAATTTGAGAAAATCTGGGTTGTCAAAAAGACTTGGGGAAAAATCTGGGTTATCGTTTAATTTGAGAAAATCTGGGTTATCAAAAAGGATGGGGAAATATCTGTTATTTTTCTTAAATTCTGTTGTTCTGAAGAAATTTTATTCCTTCTCTGGATAATTTGTTTATCTCTGTATATTTGCTGAAGAAAATTTTACTCCTTCTCTAATCAGTTCTAAATTAATCAATCCCTGTTCAATGCTATTCAAATATATATATATATATATACAATTATATATTTATTTTATATGAGATTTAGTTAGGGTTTATATTTATAATTTTATATTGGGAAACTATAATTTAAAATTATCTCAGAGCCGAACTGGGTCGGCGTCCGTACCTGCTAAGGACGGAATTTACTTTTAACAAAAAAAGAAAATATTTTAAAAAATATATATATGAAAAAATATATATATATGAAATTTTATATATAAAAAAATAATTTTAAAAGGGCTAGGAGGGCGGACTGGCCACCCCGTCCTACAGTGCGGTGCTAAAATTTGCCCCAGTGATCATAAGCTAACATGCGCGATCCCATGGCTGCCGTGTGCATCCTTGCAAGGACTGTGATGGCAGTTTGTTTCATATAGTTTGTTTTTTATTTTTTTCTTTTTTTTAGTTAAATTTAAATTACATAAAATTTAAACATTTTTATAATCTGTTTTATTTATTCATTTATTTTAGTTTAAATGTAATTTATGAAAATTTAAATATATAAATATAAATATATATATTTATTTATTTATATATATGTTTATGTATGTTTATTCTTTTTATATATAAAAATATACGATAAATTATAAAGCATTTTTTTTAATGCAAAGATTAGACTACAAAACTAAATGGTTTATGTTAATAGAAATATAGTTGTCTTTGGGAATAAAATGTTGATAGTTTTATTATAATAAAAATTTAATGTATTATTTACATATGTCAATTGTTCCTTGCTTTTATGAATTTAATAATTGATCTTGAGAAAACTGTGGTACTTCCTGTCTTAACTATTTTGAGTAAGTGGTATGGTGTTTTGAGATCATCAAACTATGTGTAGTTACATTCTGCTTTTGTGTTAGTTGTAATGTCGATGTGGGAACCCGGTTATTGACTTGAAACCTTTGTTCCAGAGGTTGGTTTATTTTTGGATGTTATTCTCGTTTTGAATTTATCTTTGGAGTTGAAAACTTATGGTTCATGTTTGGAAGGGTTGAATGTTCATTGAGACCTTTTGGTTCCGTGTTGTTGCGAGAGGGTTAATGCCTCGCTTGTACTTGTTTTGGGTATCATGCTTATTTGTTGAGGTTCAACCCTTGTCTTGTTTCAATTTTTTGTTAAGAGTCTTAGGGAGAGTGGCTCTTCGTGGGGGCCGGCGCCTCGGTTAAGAGGAAGTGCATACAAGAACCCACGTAAGAGTAGGTAAACAAGTGATAACCTAAAAATAGATTTAGGGGGAATGGGTAGTAAAACACTTAAGATAAATAAAACTTGGATTCCTCGTCTATGCATTAGGGCTATCATAGACTAATGATAGATTGAGAAGGCCGTGGTCGGAAAAGTCATAATCTCATCGTCATGAGAGGTTATTGACTCCGCATGAGCTACCCTATGGTGCCGACGCCTCAAGTAGGAGGAAGAGCCAGGAGATCCATAGATGGGTGCCAGCGCCTCATGTTAGAGGAAGGGCCAGGAGATCCCATGAGAGCTATGCGATGACACTCTCCACTAGACTTCATGTTTGCCTTGTTGTTCCTTTCGCCTCTGGAAATGTATTTTGGATTTTGGTTGTTGTATCAGTTTCCTTAGCTTGTACTCCTAATGTTGATTCTGATTTTGTGAAAGTGATTATGAGTATACTTTGGTGACTTGTTATTGTCATTGCCTGAGTTAATTGTATTCTTTGAGTTTGTATTTGAGTTTGTACCTTGTTGTCATGGAGTCAGTTTGACAATCATGGTCGAGTTAACTTCATTGTCACCTTTGAGCACGGGGGGTGAGTTATCTTTAATTCACATGGTTGGGTGGAACATGCTCCGCACCCGTTGGGTTCCCCATCAACATCCTTTGTTTGCAGCTTCCGCAGTTGGAGTTGCACCAGTGTTCACTTTGTTATTCAGCATTCATTGTAAATTGTATCATCCCACTTGGTTGGGAAATTCATTGTAATTATTATATCAAAAGATATTAATGTAACATTAAATCAATGATGTAATAGTTAGGATTCTATGTAATTTTATTTGATGAGATTCATACGATTGGATTATGTGGTATCTTAATATTCTTGCTCTTGGTTCATGGATGTTCAATTATTCATGGTTATTATATTATAAATGGTTACATGGTTTATCATTATCTTTTATTTCCGTTTGTGGTTGCAATGTAACCTCGCGTGCCCCAGAGAACTAAGTGAGATAATGTGATGTAATATGTTATGTGATTATGATTAATGTATTGTAAGTTTAATTTAATTGTTTTTAAAAATAAAATAAAAATTATTTGCCTCTTTTGAGTTCTCTGGGGTTTGCATGGCGGGCGTTACAGGTTTGCAAAGGGGAGATTGGGGTGGAGACTTGAATGTTTGGTTGAGCTTAAATTTCCTCCAAGTTCTCCTTGTACTTTTCTATTTTTTGAGCTATTCTTTGTTTTATTGTTCTATTTAGTAAATCTCAAATATGAGTTAGGAAGTGAAACTCAGTCTCACCCACCTGAGTTCCTGAGCCCTTTTTTGCTTAGGATGCCAACACACCATTTGTATGATAACACACTGTGTTGCCATCTTGAATTTGTGGTATCATCCTTTGGCTGAGATCTCCTCTATTAGAGGTAGAAATCTGGAAGTTTCACTCTCACAAGATCTAAAGTAGATTTTTTTGAAAGTCAACCTGTATACATTTTCTTTGCAATTTCTTCATTCAACTTATGTTGAGGTGGATAATGGTAGTTCATTCTTTAGGAATCTCTTGAGAGCGAAGAGACTCATGTGTAATGAATCCCTCTCATCTCACTTTTTGGTGAACCTGATGTGAACATGATGGATCTATTTTTACAATGTTCCAATGTTTATGATAATTCTTTTTTCAAGGAATATTTAAACATGTTGGATGATGCTCTAGATGATTTCTTAGAAGGATCTTCCTCTATCCATAAATCTTCCAAGAAAATATCTTCTTCGCAGGCTGAGGATTCAATAAATGTTGTGATGGTCTTTGTGGTTCCTCCAAGCCCTAAGAAACATGCCATTTACTTGACCCTAGCTAGACCTTCTCCAAGGAAGGATCATTCTATCTATGGGATTTCTTATTGAGATGATTCACTAGATTGTATTCAAGGTTCGTAAAAGCTATGAACTCCACTTCTTACAATGTTGTTGGGAGCACATATAATACAAAAAGAAACAAATAGAATTTGGATCAATAACCTTCTATTCCTACATCTCAACCTAATCAAGTTCCTACTTCTTTACCACCTTCTCAACCAAGTATTCCTTTTGCACCTAAACCTGTGACTAAAGTAACAAATTGATTATAATCTTGTCAAGCAACTCTGTGTTACTCTACCTAAGATCTCACTTTGGGATTTGCTTTAGACCACTTTAATTTATTAGGAAATGATTTAGGAAGCCTCTCAAAATATTCTGTTGCCTACCTCTACTAGGCCTACAAATGTTAACACATTGTTGGCTCATATTCATGTAGATTAACAGAATATTACATTCCAACTGCAAGAACTCCCACCTCTAGATGTGTAGAAATAAGTGAACCCTTTAATGATAATAATTAATGTTAATACAATTGGTATTAGGCATACAATTGTTGACACCAGTTTGTCTTTCAATGTTTACTATATCGATCTATTTCCTAATATTAAAGATAATTCATCTTCTTTAACTTCTTCGTTGTACATTCGTGGGTTCAATAATGTTGGTCACCAAGCTCTAGGCACGATAATACTACCTTTGCAGGTAGGCCTTGTTACCTTATCTACTTTGGTTTATGTGATGCCTAGCCCTTTACCTTACAATCTTCTTTTGGGGAGACCTTGGATTCAAGCTATGGGTGTGATAACTTTTACTTTACATCACTTTTTAAAGTTTGTTGTGAATAATCAAGTGGTTACAGTTAAAGTTGACCCAAAAGTTGTTCACCTTTGTGAGTTAGCAGCTGTTGGTCAGGCTTTGATTGTCTCCACTCTTAAGAATTGTATTCCATATTTAACTACTAATGGTATGAAATTTTCCTCGATGATACCCTCTGTGGAAGTTTTCCCCAAAGCGAATGTCATTAAAGATGAACCACCTAAAGCAAAAAGTCCTAAGTCTTCCCCGTCTACTTCTTCTAAATTGAATAATTTCCTTGGTGATGATTGAGGATCCTTTGAATTATTTGAATTATTTATTGGAGAATATAATGTGAGTCCCACTAACCTAAAGCTTTGAATAACCTTGAATGCCTCTGATGAAAAAGTAGATGATACCCACACCAAGGAGGAAAACGATAATCCTGTTCAGGAGACTAGTCCCTCTCCTACCGAGGAGGATAATTTTTCTCATACAAAGGAGGTTAATTTTTGAAAATTGAGTAAGGGAGATGGTTGTGCTCTTGTAGATGCATTCGATGTTCACTGGTGCAGTGAAGCTCTTTATGTGGAACCATCACCTTCTGGAGTTTTGCAAACTCACTATGGTTTTGGATAGAGACTCGCTTCTCAGTATAGCTATGGGTGAAAAGCCCTTGGATGTATTGAGAAAGGAATCCAAGTCCCTATCTAGTTCAAGTCTCGTAAGCCCTATCTAGGTTTTGGATGCTCTATTGAATAGTCTAAGTTAAAACCTTGGTGGAGTGTTAACATGATTTCAGTTGAACCACTTAGTGTGGTCCATCCTAAAGTAATAGAGGAAGGGGTGCAGGATGAGAAAGTCCCTCTAGATGTATTCTCCTCAGATGAAACACTTGAGTAATTCTTAGGTGCCTACTCCCCTTTTCATCCTTTCCATCATAAAAGATGATTCCCATATCACTTGAATGAATGAGCATATTTTGAAGAATTTTTCTTAAGTATTGATGAGGAGGACCCTCTAGCTAATTTTCAGGATGGCATCTCGATATCACATCCTAGAGATTGTAGTTCCCTCCTCAAACAAGA
This sequence comes from Sequoia sempervirens, assembly GCA_007258455.2. NCBI lineage: Eukaryota > Viridiplantae > Streptophyta > Pinopsida > Cupressales > Cupressaceae > Sequoia > Sequoia sempervirens. Next base: position 978 of record VDFB02272408.1, on the reverse strand, counting down.
TACTAATGAGATCTCTATAGATCCTAAGTCTTCTGAAAAAGGTGATTATGATTGGGAAGTGTCTTTCTTTAGAAGAAGTAGAACATTTTGATCTCCTACATTCTCATCCCAATATCTTTGCTTGGGTGTATGAGGACATGCCTGGTATAGATGAGTCCATAGTGGTTCACAATATCATTTTATGTCCCAACACCAAGCTAGTTAAGCATAAAATTTGAAAGATCAATCCCAAAGTCACTTTGTTGGTTAAGATCGAGATAGAGAAGCTTCTAAAAGCGGGCTTTATCCATCTGATTGACTATTCCCCTTGGATCTCGAATATTGTTGTTGTTAGAAAACCTGATGGACGTATCTATATATGAATTGAATTTTGGGACCTTAATAAGGCTTCTCTTAAGGATGATTTTTCATTACCTAATATAGATATGATTGTTGATTCAACTGCAGGGCATTCCTTGTTATCTTTTATGGATGATTTCTCAAGTTAAAATCATATCCGTATTAATTCAAAGGATCAATATAAGATAGCCATCACTACCCCTTGGGGTACTTTCTATTATGTGGTTATTCCCTTTGGATTAAAGAATGTGGGAGATACCAATGACCAATGACCCTAATATTTCATGATTTTATTCATAATATTTTAGAAGATTATGTTGACGATATCTTGGTGAAGTATATAACCCGTCAAGATCACATAAATAACATGTCTTATTTTTGAAAGGCTTCAACTCTATGAGATGAGGCTTAATCCTCTTAAGTGTGTCTTTGGAATAGATGCAAGAATTTTTTTGGGATTTGTAGTTTCTCATTGTGGAATCAAAGTCAACAAAAATAAGATCAATTCTATTGCTAACATGTCTCCACCTAGGAATATCACTGAGTTGCAAATTTTACAAGGGAAGATTTAGGAAATTAAAAGATTCATCTCTTAGTTGGATAATCATACCCTTCCTTTCACTTGTTTGATGATGAAAT